>PVHP010002074.1:9702-96583 GCA_004024765.1 Zapus hudsonius
TCATGTTTTGCATTGTGAATGTTCTGTGCCATTATGGGTTTATTTTTGGTATTATGGCTCAGTTGAAAGCTGCGGGGACTTAAGAGTTGAGCTGAACATATTGTGTTTATATCTTGAATGATTATTAGTTTGTGGGGGCCAGGGGCGGACTGTCATGGTTTGATCCAGGTGTCCCCCACAAACAATTGAATGTGTTCTGCTAGATTGATCCTCAGCTGATGGCAATTCGGGAATTAGAACCTCATTAGAGCTGTGTTGTTGGGGGCGGGCTTATGGGGGTTATAAGCCAGCTTCCCCTTGCCAGTGTTTGGCACACCTTCCTGCCGCTGTTTGCAGTGCTGTGACAGAGGTGATGTCCAGCCCTCTGCTCATGCCATCCTTTTCCCTGCCAGATTGGAGTCTCCCCTCGAGTCATTAAGCCAAATAAACCCATTCCTCCACAAGCCACTTTTGTTTGGGTTCTTCTGCGCAGCGACTAGAAAGCTGACCACAACAGTTTTGTTTTGTTTTATTTCAGATGAAATTCACAGCCATTACCATGACATGGATTATCTTCCATGTTTTCCAATCTTATCTTCCCCACCATTTTTTGTGTATTTATTTTTGTGTGTGCGTGTTCTTATGTGTTAGTGCAGGCATGTGAGTACCACCACATATGCATGAAGGTCAAAGGGTAACTTCAGGTGTTGGCCGTCACCATCTATCTTGCTTAAGGCAAAGTCTCTTTTGCTGTTCACTGCTTCTGGTCCACAGGCTTTGGCAATTCTGTCTCCACCTCCCATCTTCCCATAGGTGGTCTTCGACTACAGACACTCATTACTGTGCCTGGCTTTGTATGAATTCTGGGATCTGAATTCAGCTTACGTACATTTGCTCAAAGAAGACTTACCCACCCAGCCATCTCTCAAGCTCCAAATGCATATTTTATTTTTTAATGAAGCTAAGATAATTAAAAAATGTTTATCAAAAAAGACATCAGTTAGATTCCAAGTCCATTTATAATATGAAAGGGGCAATATAGAATGATGAGACAGATACCTGCATAGATTCAGCTTCCTTTTGATTTGGGGGACAGGGTCTTGATACATAGAACCAAACTGGTATTTGCTAGAGTGCAACCTGTTATTGAACCTGTGGCCATCCTCTTGATTCAGCCTCCTGAGTGCTGGGATTATGAGTGTGTGCCCCCATGTCCAACTTTATGCGTTCACTTTCCTAATCAAAAGCATTATTGGCTTCTGACAGAGAATTGATATTGAATCTAAGTCAGACAGAAAACCCAAAAGTATGCTTTCCAAGTGTGTGTGTGTGTGTGTGTGTGTGTGTGTGTGTGTGTGTGTGTGTGTGTCTGTGTGTGTGTTTATGCATTTTTCATTAATTATTGTGATGGAAATTGAACATGAGCCTGGCTTAGCTGATCACCTATTGTTTGTTATTCAGATTCTTATCCTGGTCATCCACTGCCCGGTGAAATTGATCACTGTTCCTTTGCTTTGGCTTGTCTTGTTGCCAAGTGCTTTGCCTGAGGTTTTTCCTGTCTCCTTTCTGCCCCTTCCATCCTTCATGCAGAGTTCAGCACCTGCTTTAGTGAAAGATCCCATGCAACTCACATCCCGAGTGTATCAGTTACTTTGTCATTGCTGAGACAAAAACAGAAGCAATTTAGGGAAGAAAATCATATATTTCAGCTTAAAGTTCCAAAGGGTAGAGTCCATTGTGGCAGGGAAAGCAGGAACAGGGGCTGGTGACACATGGGTACATCAGTGGGGAGGAGAGAGAGAGAGAGAGAAAGAGAGAGAGAGAGAAGAAAGGGTGGGCTGTAACTCCTCAAGCCCCCCCCCCCATCCCCGCTGAGTGACACAGTTTTCCCAAACAGCTGGGGACAGTTTACATTCAGACCTCACACCAAGCCAATGACATGTGCTGCTCTCTTGGCCAATGACGCATTCATGTGCCTCCATTTCCACTTTTTGTCTTACTTAAACTTGTGCAAGCATGAGGTCAAATATCTCCTTTCTGTCTTCTGCGCAGTACTCTTGTCTTTTTGATTCAGCTTCATGGGTTTCCATTCAGAGCTTCTGGGGATGTGGTGAAGGATGGGTTGGAGGTTGTGGGTGTATAACAAAAAGAAAAAGCCAAGTGTCTTGAACTGGTAAAGTGTTTCAGTCAATAAAGTGTTTCCTGTATACAAGTATATAGACCTTGGTTTGATCCCTAGAGGACATGTAAAATTTCTAGGCATGGTGACATGCCATGCCTGCGATCCAGTGCTAGGGAGACAGAGACAGATGCAACCATCGGACTTGCCCATCTAGATGTTTAGATTACTTACTGAGCTCCAGGCCAATGACAGACCCTGTCTCAGAAAAGATAGGTGGGGGACTGGGGAGATGGTTCCATGGATAAATTGTTCACATCAAGCTGAAGTACTTGAGTTTTTCCTCCCTCCTGCCAGGCTCCACCTGCCGGAAGCTGTGGCAAACTTCTATAATTGCAGCACAGTGATGCTGCTGGCAAGATGGGAGGTGGGAAAAGGACAATTTCCTGGAAGATCCTGGATTTCACAGCAGTAAACAACAGCAGAGTGAGATCCAGAGAGAGAAACTTGACCTCACAGTGAAGTGGAAATCTGAGTACTAACCCAAAAGCTGTCCTCTGACTTCACGTGTGTGTTATGGTATGCATGTTACCACACTCACAGAAACATTAACATGCACACACACAAATTTTTTTAATAAACGATTTCTTTAAAAGATGGATGGTGTTCCTGAGTAAGAGCACCTGAAGCTGTCCTCTGGCCTACACACACACACACACACACACACACACACACACACACACGCACATGCATGCACACACAGCCCAGCACATATATGTGTACCACCCCCACTCACACATACCACCCCCACAGACACAAACAAGTGTGTCAATCATTTAAACAAAGCAGATGATAACAGGTCCATTTCCCCTTTCAAATCTCTGCTGATGGTCCTTTAAAAATAATTCCTATAGCTTCACAAGGGAACAAGATGACATTGGATAGTTCTAATTCTGGTGAACACCTACTGTTATAATTCTGTAGGCTCTTGATCCTCAGTCCCCTCTGCCTCTTATAGAAGTGTGGGAGCCAGGGAGAAGTTCTCCCATTGAGAATAATGCTGTACTTTATATGCAGTCTGCACTCCCGACAATTGATACAGCACCATAGGATTAAACATGCTTTTCTTTGTCATTGCTGGGCACCAATGACTTTGCTTTATGGATGCTTGAGAATACTTTCCCCCAGTCTTTCTCAGATGAGTATGAAGACATTTCATGACTCAGTGACCCCCATCTAATTCCCAGTGACACAAGGATGACCCCACAGTGTTACCACTAGATAGATTTTAGGTCCTTGGACATAGAAGGGCTCTGATTTTTTGTTCCCTCCCTGCCTGTTCTGGGTTCTGTCTTTAAATGATTCCCTCTGAGGTCCTGCACCCAATGTGAGAAACCCTTTTTTTTTAAATCAGAAGAAATTCTTGGGTGTTACTGTGGTGGTTTCATCCAGGTGTCCTCCACAAATGAATATGTTCTAAATATTCAATCCCAGCTGATGCCAGTTTGGGTATTGGAACCTTCTGGGAGGTTTGTTGTTGGGGGCAGGCTTATGGGGGTTCTAGCCAGCTTCCCCTTGCCAGTGTTTGGCACACTCTCCTGTTGCTATTGTCCACCTTATATTGACCAGGAGGTGATGTCCAGCCTCTGCTCATGCCATCATGGAGCTTGCCCTAGAGTCCATAAACCAAAGTAAACCCATTCCTCCACAAGGTGCTTTTGGTTGGGTTCTTTTCCATGCAGTAATGAGAAAGCTGATTGCAACAGATACTTTTCAAGTTCTCACCATGTCCTTGTGAACTGGGTAATATCCCTTGATGTCTGTGTATGACATACTGAAGAAGCTGTGTGGGGGATAATTGGGGATTCTAGAATGACACATGAAAAATGTGAATGAAAGTATTGGATGCAAAACAATGATTGATGATCTCATTGTGACCACAAAAGTGGTTCATTAACGGCGAAGGCTTGAATGAAATGTCTTCCATCAGTTCATGAGTTTTGACTACTTGGTCCTCAGCTAGGGGCAATTTGGGAAAGTTGTGTAGCTTTTAGGAGGTGGAGCCTTGCTGGAGGAAGTGTGTCAACCAGGGTTGGTCTTGGGTTTTGTTATGCATCCCCACCACGTGGAAGTGATGGCCAGCTCATTCTCACTACTGATAGGTGAAAATTTGAGCCAGCTTCTTGCTCCTGCCATGCTTTCTCTGCCCTGATGAAACTTCCTCTCTTAAACTGTAAGCTGAAATAAACCCTTTCCTTCCATAAGTTGCTTCTGGTCAGGTGTTTTGTCATAGCAACAAGGAGGTAACTGCTACATGAATCTGTACCTTCAAAGAGATTGAAGAGACTTGTCGATCACACAGTCCCAACACAGCCTCAACTTGAACTAAGCCATGCCACGGTATGGATGGAGGGCACTAGTGTGAAATGAAACAGAATAGAGATAACTGAAGTGAAGTGGAGGAGTGTTGAGTCAGATGGAATAGAAGTGAGTGGAGTAGAAAAGAGCGGGGAGAGGTAGTTTACAGTCATGCAGTGGAGTGGAATAGAGGATGCATGAGTCAGGTGAACAGGATGACAGCCATGACTCAGTGATAGAGTGCCTGCCTAGAATCACTTGTGAGGGGCTGAGTGTGTGGCTCAGCCAGAGACCCCTTGCCTAGAATGGTTCTTCTCCCAGTGAGGGGCCTAGGGCATGGCTCAGGAGTAGACGGCCTGCCTAGAATCCCCCAGTGAGGGTCTGAGTGTGGGGCTCATAGGGCCCTTGGCTAGAATAATTCTCTCCTCCCACATGGCTCAGGAGTAGAGGGCCTGCCTAGTATCCCCCCCAGTGGGAGGCGAGGTAGAGCTCTTGCCTAGAATTTGTCTGTGAGAGGCTGGGCGTGTGGCCAGCAGTGGGACTCTTGCTTATCCTGCATCAAGTCCTAGTTTCCATCCCTAGCACAAAAGAAAGAGAAGAGAGGGGGAGGGGCTGAGATTTGGGGCATTAATTGAAGGCCATAGGGAAGGGAAGGGAATCAACTATCTGTTAAGGAAGCACACATCCTTTGAGAACCTGAAATGGTGTTACTGAAAGGACGGCAATGTTGACTCTCCCTCTGGACAAGGACAAAAGATGTAGCTGCATATATATTAGAGTGATTAGGAATATCTTCTGCTTAGAATGCTATCGTCAACTTGTATAACTTGCGATGTGTCAAGCCCCTGCACCAGAGGGACAGCCTATCTGGAGCATACAGCTGAGCATTGAAAAAAAAAAAGCACGCGCACACACACAAATTAGAATCTTTCCGCACAGGCTGTGAACAGATGACAGGAGGGGGGTCTGGCTTTCACATTCCCTGAGGATAAGGGAAGAACCAGTACTTGTTATTTTTCTTCCAAGAATAAGACAAGGCCTGGCACATCCCCATAGTTTGTGTTTTACCCAAACTGATGTCTCTGGATGCTGGTGCTATCCCCACCCTTTAGGTTTCTTTGAATCTCCAGGGAGGTTGTTTTTACTGTCGTTCCCTAATACCACAACAGCTTTCACACCACTGTATACTCCAGCCTCACACAGATGTGGGGTTGAGTGTGATTGTTTGGGGGTACATATGTGCCCTGAGAGCGGACCCTGACCATGGATCGTGGAGGATGCTTTCCTGTGTCTAGAGCCCCTGATTCTTAGTGAGTCAAGCTTACCAGTGTCTTATATAGAAAGTCATGTACTTATTTTGTCAGCTAGATCCCTTAAAGTTCAATTAGGCTCCAAGTGGCAGAAAATCCAAGAAAATAGTGGTTTGAAAAGAGAAATTGTGCTGGGCATGTGTCTGAAGAGTAGATATGCATGTTCTATTCCTAGCACACAGAGAAAGAAAGAAGTAGGGAAAGAGAGACAAGATGAGTTGACCTCTCATACCCAAAGTGAAATTCAGAGATGGGAAAAGCTGCAGGCCTTCTGTCAAGGATCCCAACCTCTCCCTTCTGTTGCAGGAGAGCAGCTTGATCCCTGTATATCCCATCTTCATTGCAGCAGTCAGGAAAGACAATCAGGGAATCAAGACCACATGTTGGGCTGGAGAGATTGCTCAGTGGTTAAGGCACTTGCCTCCAGTGCCTAAGGCCCGGCTTCAATTCCCCAGGACACACATATGCCACACCCACAAAGTGGTGGCCCTGGTGTTCTCTCTCTCTCTCTCTCTCTCTCTCTCTCTCTCTCTCTCTCTCTCTGCTTGAAAATGAATAAATAAAATATATAAAAATAATTTTTAAAAAGACCACATATCCTCTCTTGAATGGTACTTTCTGGGGAAGCAATACCAATCTCACTTACATTTCATTATCTAGAGCTTAGTTTCCTAGTCCCAAGGAAACTGGTGAAAGTTATGTTGTCTTGTCTTCAACAAGAAAGTCTTGTTGGTGGTCCTATGCCCCATTACTGCTGGGTGTCTTCTTTAAAACTGAGTTGTATTGGGGAGGAACACGGATGCTTTCTGCCTTATCTTGTATTGATGGAGTCGGTATTTCTTGCAGCATGATCTCATGAGAATTGATGGAAAATATGGGTTTGCGATCATTTCCTTATGAACTGGATTGTTACATCTCTCCCAACAATTGATGACTCACTATTTCTCTTACACCTTTATGAGATGTGGGCTATGTGAGTTCTGAGCAGACTCAGAACAAGGGTCTGAGAGCCATGATTTACTTATGATCAGGATTAGGTGGAGACCACCAAAAGGCTAATAATTTCTTTGTATGCAAGGGTCCTGTCTTGTTCTTGTTAAATTTTTCTTGCATCGTTTATACTCCTTTATCCAAGAAAACATTTGTTCTGAGCACCAAAGTGATGGTGGGAAGTCAGATAGGTCAGTCCACTGCCCTGGTAGAAACACTGCTTGATGTAAATGCTATTAAGGCAACACATGGGATGATATTGCCACAAGAAACATCTGGACAGGAGACCTCTTTAGACCTGGAGTAGACATGGAGGGGGCATGAGATTCCAGGAAAGTGAGCTCACCCACTAAAAAAAAAAGAGAGAGAGAGACAGAGGGGAAAATCAGTGATCAGAAACACCAGTATTGCCAAAATGTATAAGGCAGAAGTGTACCTGTGTTATTGGGTTGGAGGAGAGAGAGAGAGAGAGAGAGAGAGAGAGAGAGAGAGAGAGAGAGAGAGAAAGAGAGAGAGAGAGAGGATTTCTATAAAGAAGGTTCCAGTTAGTATTAGAATAGCAAACTTCCTATTGCTTCAGCAATTATGCTGAAATCTATTTGTGTACAAGTCCTTGGCCACCCTAGTCTTTCTTGGAATAATTATAGACTGGAGTATTCATGCTGAAAACTATTATGCCAGTATAGAGTTGTAGAGAGAAGGTATGTTTTCATGCAAAGGTAGAAAGACAGAGGCTTTGATGCAGGCATTCAGTCCACTGGTGAAGGACGGACAACTAATGTGTTTGGAGACACATTTTTGGAAACACTTGATTTGGACCGAGTAGCATAGCCTCTAGTTATGAAACCATTTCTCTCAATCTGTCTTTAGCCCAATCTGTCTCCCACTGTGACAGATGTGGCATATCTCATGCCCAATTCCCTAAGAATAAGTTCCTCTTTCTTCCTCTTGCTCTATCTCTTTCTTTTTCTCTCTTCCTTATCAGAGCTGGAAATGTCTGCTCTCTTCCTAGTTGGCATGATCATTCCATTTGTTTTTGTCACTTGGAAAAATCTCTCTTTGTTTGTAAATTTATCATTATCTCCTACAAAGCTCTGCGATGGTTTAGTAAATATCTCTCTCCTCTCTCTCTCTCTTCACATTGAAAAACACCACTCCATCTGTGAGCTAGATGTGTTTGTCCCTAAATGCCATTCCGAAGGAGAAAGCTGGAACCAAGAGGGTTGGCAACAGCAGCTGTCGCCAGCAACGTCCACGATTACAGGATTAAGGGGAACTAAATCTGAACCATGGAGTGAGCCAGCACTTTGCTCTCAAGTGGGACTCTGTCACAGTCAGCTTTAGTTGCTGGGATAAACCTCCAAACCAGGCACAGTTTATGGAAAGAAGAATGGATTTATTTGAAACTTACAGATTCCAGGGAAGTTCCATAATGGCAAAAGGGGCTGGCCTCTCACCAGCACCACACACCCAGAAACAGTAGGGAAATCAGCAGAGCTCAAACTGCTCTTTGCATACATTAGGTTGGAATTCCAGATCTGACCCCAGTAACATTTTAGGACTGGACCCTGTGTCTGCCCAACGTGATACTTCCTCCAGCCAGGAGGTTAGAGATAGGTTTTTATTTAAAATCCCAAATCTATTGGGGAACATCCATTCAAACTACCACATTACACACCTGGCACCCAATAGATTTATAACCATCTCACATTGTATATTGTGTTCAGTCTAAATTCAAAGATCCCATAGTCTTTACCAATTTAAGATTGCTCCAAAGTCCCAGGTCTCATCTGAGATTTAAGGTTGTCTCTTAACTGTGAGTCCTGTAAAATCAAAATTAATTTCATGTTTTTAACATATAACAACACAGAGTAAACATTTCCAACTGCTGTGAGCATAACAAGACCAATTCATACTCAATAACTATTAGGCAAACATCAAACATTTGCAGTTCAAGTCCAATATCATAACTAATCACTATTGACAGTCTCCAGCTTTTCTAATTCTGCCCCTCTAGTTGGCTGGAGCAGCCAGGGAAAACTTCCATCCTGAGCCAACAGTGCTCTATGGTAGCCTTTGCACAGTCCTGGTATATCCAAAACACCTTCAGGTCTCCATGCAAAGCATGGTGCATCTTTCAACAGTTTCACCGGCTGATCAGGAACTTCAGGCCCTGTTCTATACACTGCATCTCAGCAGTGGCTCCTGGAACCCTGCACTTCATGACTCACTCCATGCATGCACTTTGCATGTTTTCAAAACCAATATCAGGTTGCAGGACACAGCCATGTTGTTAATTCCGGGACAAAATAAATCATGACCTTGAAAAGGCTACTTCCTTTTAGCTATCTCCTTTCAAAAGAGTTTGCATTTCTACCATTTAGTCTTCCCTGGGTGGAATCACCTCAGGCATCCTTCCATTGTGTCAATGTAACACAGTTGGGCCTTCTTCCACTAGATTGCTAATGTATTTGACAATAGTAGCTTCAGTAACATAAAGCCAGTCACATTGCCAGTAAGTTCAACTTGCTTGAAATTTTTTCAACTTTAAACCCTAAAATTCTCAGTTATGTATCTTTAGCCAAGTACATCAGTTCATTACTTCAATTCAACTTTGATCAAACTCTTTGGCCATGGACAGTAGAACACAGCCAGCCTTTATGCTAGTAATGCAGTTTCAATAAAGTTCTCTGTGGTCTTTCCTTCCCCTTTAAAAGTTCAGAAGCTAAGACTCCAAATACAATTCTCTTGGCACTTAGCATTTTCAAAGTCTCACCAGAATAGAGGCTGGCCCCCTTTCACAGGTCCAAGCAGAGAAAGAAACCATTACCAACACCATACACACAAGCAAACAGTTGGGAACTCACACTGCTCTCTGTATACCTTAGGCTGGAATTCTAGATCTGCCCCAAGTATTACCTTAGGGCTGGACCCTAGGATCTGCCCAAGGTGAAACCTCCAACTAGGAGGTTAGAGACAAATTTTTAATAAAACTCCTGAATCTATTGAGGGTTATCTGTTCAACTACCGCAGGCTCAGAACAGAGAAGGGTTCGATCAGGCCAGTTGCCTTAAACTGTTTTTTCAGCCTTCATTTGCCTGAGGGTGAATTTTCACTCAGTGTTTCATCCCTTTATGATCCTGAAGTCTTAAAAATTACTTACCCAATATTGTGCATGTGTGTGTATTTGTGTGCATATGTATGGTGGTTTGAATGTGAAATGTCTCCCAGAGCCCCATGTGTTTGTGATTAAGCCCCATACTCAATCCCCAGCTGGTGACAATTTGGGAGGTAGACCATTGCTACAGGAGGTGTGTTGCTGGGAGGAGCTTTGGTGTGTTATAGCCCAGCTCCCCCATGCCAAAGCTAGCTCGGTCTTGCTGCTACCTTCCAGCTGCTATAACATGATGTGATGACCAGCGTCTGCTCTGCCATGCTTTTCCTGGCTATGATGAAGCTTCCCCTTAAAACTATAAGCTAAAATAAACCCTTTCCTCCCATAAGCTTCTTTTGGTTGGCTATTTTGTCTAAACAATGAAAAGTAACTGTATATGTGCATGTTCATGTGTGTGTAGATGTGTGATTTTGTGTGTGTGTGTTTGTGTGTGTGTGTGTGTGTGTGTGTGTGTGTGTGTGTGTGTGTGTGTGATGTGCATTTGGAGGTCAGCAGACTCCTCAGGTGCCATTCACCATTTTTTGTAACAGGATCTTTCACTGGCCTGAAAATCATCAGGAAGGCTAGACTGGCTGCCAGCAAGCCCCAGGGTTTCTCCTGTCTCTGCCTCTTCAGAACTGGGATTGCATTGTTTGCCATCACATGGGGCTGTGAGTGCTAGGGATCAGGGCAAGCATCTTGCCCACTGAGCCATCGCCACAGCCCTTCACTGTTTCTTGGTCCTCTTCTTGTCACTTCCACTTTGGCTTCTCAATATTCATCTTGGATAAACCACGTGGGACACTCCTTGTTTTGAATAGAGAACAAAATCTGAGGAAGCAAGCTTCCATATTCACACTGTCCCACCTGCAGGAAATACACTTGTATTTCTCCCAATGGACTTACCTAGCAAAGACTGTGTGTTTCAGTATCATTAATGTGAGCCATCCTTAACAGACCATTGGGTTATATTGTTCTGTTGGGAACCAATGGATTAGTGTGTGTGTGTGTGTGTGTGTGTGTGTGTGTGTGTGTGTGTGTGTTCATTTGTGTGAGGGTGCTTGTGTGTGGGATGGTCAGAAGACAACTTTAGGTTTCATTCTGAACAATGCCATCTACTTCCTTTGAAATGGGACTTCTTGTTGGCCTGGAACTTACCTGGAATATAAGCTCCAGAGATCTTCTTGTATCCAGCTCCCTTGTGCTGGGATTATAGGTACTATTCCTCCATGCCTGACATTTTAACATGGGTGCTGAGGTCCTCATGAACTCAGGTCCTCATGCTTATAAGTCAAGCATTCTACCCACTGATCTATCTCCCAGCTCCATTGAATAGTCATAAAATGAAGCTCAATATCCATCTTAATGGTCACAAGGCATTCAGCCCTGCCCACCCATTTGCTTCTACCCTTTATTTCTCAGACATACCCCACTCTTTTTTTTATCATGACCTATGCTCATGCTGTCCATACTACTAGAATGCTAATCCCTTCCTGCCTCCTCAATAATTTTTGTCACTAGAGAATTACCATGTTCCCAGGAAAGACTTTCCTGAGTCAGAGACAGGCAGTTTATCAGACCGTTTCATTTTTGGTTTTTATTGTTGTTGTTGTTTTTGCTTATTATGACAGTAAAATTTTTAGCCATTTGGTGAGAAGAGTCATAGCTAATCCACAGCTATCATATAAGCTGGATCAGAGATAAGCCTTTGTTGCCACCCAATGCTGAGCTTATGGGGTTGTTATTGCAGCATCCCTGGCTCATTCTTGCTGAAACTGAGTTTAATTTCAAAAGCTATTTCATTTCAGAAGCTTCTGAATCCTGTTCTTGACTCAGTGAACTTCTTTTTAAAAAGATGTTCCCCTGGATTCCCTAATAATTGTCATCATAAAATATATATTATAGTTTATTATTTTATATTGTCTTATTCCATTTTTTTTTGTCTCCTGCATTAGAATATAAGTTTCATGCAGGCAGGACATTTGATTCACTTCTAAACCTTCCTCACTCAGCAGAGTGCCTGGTTTATGCTAGAAATTAAATAAATAAATAAATAAATAAATAAATAAATAAATAAATAAATAAAATAGAGGTGTGGGTCATACACACCTATAATGCAGCCATTTTAGAAGTTAAGGTAGGAGAATTGTGAATTTAAGGACCACCTTCACCTACAAAGCATGACTCGGTTCCAAAAAAAAAAAAAAGAGAGAGAGAACCATGAGTGGCTTACCCACTTGTCCACACTGTTATAATAGCAAAGGTAGATGGTACTTTAAAGCTGTGACCCTGTCAGAGACTAGCTGCTGAGGAAAAGCACATACATCCTTGAGGTGGAGCATACTGTCCACTGTGAATTCTCATCAAGATCCTGGCCTGAGACCAAAGAAAGCCATTTAATGTGGATTGGTGATAAAAGGAAATATTTTGGAATGTATGAACCCACAAAACAATCTCAACTTATCACCTACATCTATTGAACATCAGAGTGCAAACTGAAACAAGCAGCACAGTGTTCCAAGCCAACAAAAAAAAAACTATACCTTTTAGTGATTTGATAAATTTCTCAGGCCTCCCTATACACTCCAGTGCCAGGACCCTACCTGTGTCCTTGTGCTGATATTTGTTACAAGACTTAAGTGGTTCCTGGACCTCAAATCATCTATAGTAGTACAGGAGAATCAGACCACAAAATCCTTCCTTGGCACCTACTTTAATATATTTTATTTTGCAGTATTAGGCATTGAACCTAAGTCCTGCGTAAGCTTGGTAAGTCGATCATCACTGACCCACACCCTTCTCTTCCTTTGATTGTGTGTTTTTGAGACAGGGTCTCACTAATTTACCCAGGCTGGCTTTGAACTCATTCTATATGTAACCCAGACAGATCTTGAACTTGTGACCTCCCTGCCTCAGCCTCCTGAGTGTCCTGGATAATACTTGCTAAAACTAGCATTTGTCTTTTATGTAGTGCAGACGCCAGAATCACAAAGAATAGACCTGACTTTTCACCCTGATGCTTTGGGAAGCTCCTGGTGGAGGACAGGAAAAACTTGACTACATGTTGCTTCAGGACCAGAGTGACTAGAATAGATTCATGCTTAGAACACACACACACACACACACACACACACACACACACACACACACACACTTCTTGCTTCATTCTCTTCTTATCACAAAGGAGACTGAGTGTATTTGAAAATGATTTGGACTTTCCAGGTATAATGAGGAGGTGTGTGTCTACCCTGAATGTCCCCCAAATGATATCAACAGGTTAGACATCATGTGACCATTTCTCAGCCTGTAAAGAACAGTGAACATCATGGCTTGAAATGGTCTGTTACCTTTTTATATTTATCCCAAACTGTTAAGGTCAGCATTAAAATTTGACCTTTTCCCTGCCAACCCGTTTGAAGTAATTAACCCCCATGTCTAGAAACACAAGGAAGCTATGACTTTGTTATTAAATTCTCATAAAGAACCTATTAATATTAAAATTGCTTCTCTCTCAGGCTGGATGTATTAATGGCCTGGTGCTGGGTAAACACAAACTCTCAGCGCAGGGTTTTAAAATGCATGAGTTGGGGACAGAGCATATTCCTGCATCTCTTTCCTCTGTAACAGACCGTTTTTGCCTTTGGTGACAATTTCCTCTCCTGTTCGTTCAAATGTGTCCATTTTAAATGTGCCTCTAGATTTACATCTGTTTGTGAGGGAACTCATTTTGTTGTCGGCAGTTATAGAGCAGGTCAAAGGAAGCAAAGTACCTACAGACATCCCTGCATCTATCACCCTTAGCCTCACCCTCCAAACCCCTGTACAAACCCAAATCTTAGGAAGCACTCAGCTTTTTATTATACATTAAGCTGTGATCCTCTGTGGGTTGTTCTTAAAATGGCAGATTCATGACTTAACCATTGGGTTTACAGCCTCATAGCAATTGTTGTTACCTGTGCAGTACCTAAACATCAGCATTCCATGATGGAGAATGAGAGGGCAGGAGGCTTCCATCCATCCCTGGGGAGTTAATACCAGCTAATGGCTGCTGAGGGAGGGATGTGGGAGACGTATTCTTCAATGGTGTAGCCACCAGTAGGTTGCATGTGCTCTGGTAAATAAGCCCCAATCCATGGTCACGAAGGCAACCCTAATTAAACAGAGAGAGAGAGAGAGAGAGAGAGAGAGAGAGAGAGAGAGAGAGAGAGAGAGAGAGAGAGAGAGAGAGATCAGTAGATGAAGTACTAGCTGGAAAGAAGGGTTTCAGTGGAAGAAGGACAAGGAGGGAGCCAAGAGAAGGTAGTAGGAAGAGATTATGATCAAACTACATTATATACATTATAAAAATTGGCAACAAAACATTTTTTTTAAAATACAGACCCATACAATCTACCCTTGGCTCTCTCAGAACATTAGACAAGCCACTCTCTGGAATCTGTAGTTTATATTAAATTCTCAAGCATCTACCATGGGATTCTCTCCTGAGAACTCTGCAAGTTTCTTTTGTCAACTCAGTCCAGTCATTTACAATATATGTGACTTAATTATTATATGTCATAATTTATGTTGTGTGTTTGGAATGCAGCAGAGAGCACAAGAGGAAGTCATTTGTTCATTTGTTGATGGGGATCTTACAGTTCTTTGAGGGAATACCTAGTGAACAAGCTTGCAAAGAAATAATTGAAAATAAGTAGTAAGTGGACCTTGAGCCAGAAAAGTAGAGACACCTTCCCCTAGTCTTCTTGCTAAATCCTAATAAACTTCATATACACATATATAAAGATTCAAATAGCTGAGTAGCCCTCAAGCAGGTTGAACTCTTTGACATGTGACTGACAACCATCAAGCTTCTGCAACCCAAAGGCAGTGGAAAAAGAAATCATGCAAGTAGAGAGGAGAAATGGTGCATCCTACTTTTATTTTTTTTAATTTTATTTACACTTTATTAACATTAAATCATTTATTGAGTATATATTACCAGGAACTTAACGTACTTTTTTTTCTTTTTTTTATTGTCCATAATGAGTTACAATATTTAGTGGGCAAACAATTACCCACTGCCCTCCCCTTCCCAATCCACTGGATAACCTCCTCCAAGGGTCATCTGGATCAGTCCTTATGACAGGGGACCATGGATAGCCTAGTATTCAGCCAGGTTCTCCTGGCCATGCCTCTGGATAATCTCCCCCCCAACAGCTCTCACAATATTTCCAGCCCCTCTTCCACATAGTTCTCTGAGTCGTGGTGGATGAGTATTAAGGGTGCTTTAAGGTTGTGAGCTTAGGGGTCTTTGTGTCAAAAATCGTTGGTTTCTGTCTCATTGGCTTATCCCGTGTTGATTGAATGGCTGTGGTTGTGGGTCCCTTGTTCATCCCATCACTCTCTGTGGGGTTCCATATGGATCCTCTACGATATGACTGTGGTGGCTCATCTCTTGCCAGGATCTCAGCTATCTGCCTGCCGTCGGTTGGTAGGGTTAGATGGGCCCCAGCTCTCTCACTGCATCCTGAAAAATACAAACACAATCTCCATCGGAGAGTGAGATCAGTCTAGGTTAACGAATATACACAATTCTGGACTACCTAGAATCTATTTTTAGTAGCCTCCCCGTCAATCGCTCTCATAGTGAAACAATAATTGGAAGAGAAACGGACTTCTCATGAGAAAACGGGGAGGCAAGGAGGAAACAGCAGAGTATTTTTTCAAGTACTGTAAGAAAACACCTGTCAGCTCAGAATTCCATGCTCAGCCCAAGGATCATTCAGAAGCAAAGGAGAACTCAAGGAATTCTCAGGTGAAGAAAAAGAAAAGCACTGGTTACCACAAACCTGCTTTAAAAGAGTGGCTGAAAGAAGTTTTCTGAAGAAAGAATATGAGGAAAAAAGAATATTAAATGGAAAGGAAGGAAAGCAATGTAGGCATAAATACAATGGACTTTCTTCAGTGTTATCAAAATGTTGACTTTTATATTAAGACAGATGTGTTTCAAAATGTATGTAGAAGAAATATTTCATGCAATTTATTGTCATGTGGAGAGGAGAGGTACAGAAAGGGAGGCAAGACATACACATTTCATTCAAACCACCAAAACAGATTTAGACTGTCATAAATTGTGTGTGTATAATAAAGTATCTTGCAAATGGCTAAAAAATCCATAAAGTAAGATTAACTCTAGACCATTTTCAGCAAATTAAAATTTAAGTAAAAATGATATTCAGGTAACCCAGAGGAAAGTAGGGAAAAATAGAACAGTGAGAATAAAAACACAAAAATAAAAGGAGACAAAAAAACAAATTTTAAAAAACCATAGGGAGCACAAACAGAAAAAAAATAATAAAATGGCAGAATTAATCAATAACATAACAAGTTACGTTAGACATCATTGACTGACATGTATCAATTATAGCAGAGACTATTGAATGGATTCAATCACATGATAGCATTCAAGCTAGCCCGTCACAATCCCAGTATATCAGTTCCTTTCTCATTGGTGGGGGAAAAAAATATCCAACCAGAAGCAGCTGATGGAAGGAAAAGGGTGTATTTCAACTTACAGTTCCAGAGGGTGGAGAATAGCATGGAGTGAGGAGGAAACGGGCATCAACAGGTCACATCACATTAGCAGAGAGGAAGGAGAGAGAGAAAATAAAAGAAGACAAGAGATGAGACAGACGAGAATGGATGAGATATGACAAAACAAGAGAAACAAGACAGACAAGACGGAGAAACATAAAGTGGTGCCAGCTTAAAAAATCATGGACAGTCCCCAGTGACACACTTCCTCCTAAAGGTTCCAAAACCTCTCCAAACAGCACCACCAACTAGGAACCAAGTGTTCAAATGCATGAGACTAGAGGGAACTTTATACATTCAATCCTCCCACCACCACCAAGTAAGATTTTATTGGAGAGTTAGATGAGGTTATTCTAAAAGGTAGATGGATAGGCAAGGACATTAAACTAAACAATTTTGAATATATAGTGTAAAAGAGGAGGAGTGAGTCTGCTTAAACAGAATTTAGTCACAGAAATTAAAAATGTGTGGTTATTGGGAGAAGGATAGAAACATTAGTTAATAAAACAGAATTGGGAACCCAGAAACATACACACATATGATCAGTTAGTTGACTTTTGAGAAAGATGGCCTGGCAGTTTAAATAGATGCCCCCCAATAGATTCAAGAGTTTATGAAAGTTTTTCTCCAGCAACCTGACTAGAGGGGATCCTAGGGTTCAGCCCTGCCCTAAGGTGTGTCTGATCTCTAAAATTCCAGCTACACACACACACACACACACACACACACACACACACACACATTCTAAAGTCAAGCCTGAAATTCCTACAGTTTTCTGTGTATGCTGGTGACAGATTTCTCTCTCTATTTAGATCTGTGAAAGGGGACCAACCTCTTTCACCATTAGAGAACTTCCCCTCAATCTCTAGCTTCAATAGATCCCTTCCTCCTCTCACTGTGCCTGGTTTAGAGATTTGCCCCGATGCCATGTGGCTGACTCCAGCAGACCAGAAAGCAATTCAGTAGAGGATAGGTAACCTTTCTGATCTGGTGCTGGGGCAGTTGGGAATCCAGCTGTGGGTCCTTGACCTAAATCTCACATCTTATACAAAAATGGACTCTGAATGGGTCATCAATTTGATTGTGTGACTTAAAACTGTATAACTTAAGCAATAAACATAAAGTCTCATATCTTTCAGGATTAGAACTTGAACAAAGAATTCTTTGAACTGACTGAAAACACAGTCCATAGAAGAAAACAGAGATTATTTCACACACACACACACACACACACACACACACACACACACACACACACACACATATATATATATATATATATATATATATATATATATATATATATATATATATATATTTAAATCATTTGCTCTTCAAAGCATTCAGACGAAAGGATAAAATGAAAAAACTGCATCTATCATAGAACCGAATAGTTGTCTTCCTGTGTGCTAATTCTTGAGAAATGGAAGTTTATGTTCACACAAAACCTGTTCATGAATGCACAATAATTAATGAAAACTATTAATACAAATTAATAAAATAGCTCCTACCATGTAAATTAATGCAGAACAGCCAGACATTGGAAATAACCCAGCTGTGTTTTAAAGGTGTATTCTCATACAACTCTGGATGCTTCCTATCTTAAAATACTGACCCTCCTGTTTCAGGTATTAAACTATTGATGCGTTCACCTACCCGGGTGAATCTCTGGAGAACTGTGCTTAGTGAAAATATAGAGTCCTCCAACATCACATGCAACGTTATTCTGTTTATGTACAGATTCTGACTTGACAGGAATAACAGAATTAGAGAGCACATTCATCTTGGCCAGAGATTAAGGTGGGTGAGGAAGCAGGAAGGGAGCAGAAATGCTTACAGAAGGGCAGCATGAAGAACCCTCAGAAAGACAGAGGTGTGTGCTCTCTCTTGCCTGTGCTGAAGTTGCTGCAAGAAAACATCTCGGCTCTGCCAGGGTTGGCAGAGTAGATCAACATTACCCAACAGCCTTCTGCATTTATCTTCCAAGTGTTCTTCTCCACTTTCCACAGAAGGTTTCATTGGCTGCAGAAATGACTCAAAATGAGTAAAGTGTGTGTCTTGTCAGTATGAGCCCCAGGACCCACGTAAATATTCCACATGAGGTGGTGCATATCTGTAATCCCAGCTCTGGGGAGGCAGAGATGAAATTCTTGGGGCTTTCTGGACAGCCTAATTGAGCTCTAGGCTCAGTGACAGACTCTCTCTCTCTCTCTCTCTCTCTCTCTCACGCACACACACACACACGTGCATGTGTTCCCTCCCACATGATCCCATACACATACTAACCTAACATGCACATACACCCATGCACACCACAAACATTATATATATACATATATATGTATATCACAATACATACACATACACACACTTATCTAGGAAGAATTGCACAAAGGAAGGCATGAGGAGATCATAGTACTTGCCAACAGCTGCCAGTAGCTGTTCTGAGAATGACTTTGTGGTGGCCTCATGAGAAATGTTTCTAAGATAGGGAGACCATAATGAAGAAGAATGAGAGCCTCCCGGAACATCTGTAGACCTTGTGACACAAAAGGTCTTAGTAGACAATTGTCTTTCTGGTTGGAGAATAAAAATGGATGCATCCCAGTCCCCAGGTGTGCCCTGAGCAGGCCACTAAACAGAGAGCATCATGTGGTATGGGGGTCAAATCCCAGTGTAAGGGAGCCTCTGAGGGGTTATGGACCTGTATCCTGGGATTGTTTTCAATAAGCCCCAATGGTTGCAATGTTAATGTCTTTCACCAGCACAGAGCTAATGAGTGTCCACTGATATTCCCACAGTACATCTTTCCTCTCAGAATATTGGCCCACACCTTTGCTCATTGGAGTCTTACAATTCCCTGTGCATTAGGGGTTATCTTTATTTTCACCTCATTTCAAAGACATTAATGTTTATTTCAGCTTGCTGAGAGAAAGCTTCGTTATGGCAGGGAAAAGCAGGTGCTGGTCTCACATCTTGCCACAGTAGCTGGAAGGTAGCAGCAAGAGTCACCTGGCGTTGGCATGGCCCAGGGAGAGTTGGGTGGGCTTTCACAATCCAACGTCCACCCCAAGCAACACATCTCCTCCAGCAAGCCTCACCCTCCCAAGTAGCCACCAGCTGGGAATTGAGTATTAGACTTAAATCACAAGCACATGAGTCTGAGGGGGGGGGTGCTTCACATTGAAACCAGCATCACAACATTCATAGATGTGTTTCTAAGATGCCTCCTTATGTTAGAACAGCTGTGTGATAAAAATTAGCCTATGCAGCTCTGGAGTTTGTCTCTGTGGAAATGGTGTACTCAGGACAGCACAGTGTTGTACTATAGTGATGGGAGAGATACTGAAACTGAACATTGTTTGTGAACTTGAGATCCTCCTGTTTCAGCCTAGCATTAGGGTTGCAGGAAAACACCGATGCTTTTCACAAGAGAACAGTTGAAGAGATGTAACTTACATGGAAGACACTAGTGAAAAATGTGAATAGAAAAATGTGGTTTTTTTTAAGTTAATTTAACATAGAGTATGTTTACTGTCGTAGTCAGCCACACATCACTGGGATGAATCTTCAAACCAGGCACAGTTTGGGGGAGGAGAGTATTTATTGAAACTACAGATTGAGGGGAAGTTCTGTAACAGTGAAAGAGGCTGGCCCTCTTTCACAGGTCTGAGGAGAGAGAAAAATCCATCACTTACACTGCACACACAGAACAGGAAACAGGCAGGAGGGCCAAGGAGAGAATTTCTTCCCCTTTATATAGCCTTAAGGTGGGGTCTTACAACCCTTCCCCAGACTTAATGGCTTCATGAGTCTCTGAAATTTCCTTCCTGCATAGCCCACAAAGGAAAGGATGTTTAATTCCAGCTTCTTTGAGCTTCTTTACATCCTTCCCCTTGCTGAGAGGCTGCCTTCCTATAAACATCCTCAGAGACCCCCCCCAAGATAATTAAAAAGTTAAAGTTGACAACAAAACCTAACCATCACATTTACTCCTTATTGCAAAGCATGGATAGAAAGGCTTTTTGATTTACTTTTCCTTTCAACATGGCCTCTTGGGCTGCAGGTAAATCACATGCCATTCAATGGGAAGTTCTCAGATTTTAATCCTCAGATCCAATGATGGATACAGCAGGTGTCTGTAATTCCAGCACAACCACAGGAAAAGTGGGAGTTGAGACAGGAGAATCCCTCAGAAGCTTGTGGGCCAGCCAAGCTGGCCATTGTCAGTGGTGAATGAGGGACCCTTCCTCAAATGAGGTGGAATGTGAGGACTGACATCCAAGGTTGTCCTCTGCATTATTGACAATAACTAAAATATAGAATCAGCCAAGAAGTCCATCACTGGAGGAATGGATGAGAAAAAGTCCATGATAGAATATTATTCAGCCACAACAAGGAAATCCTACATTTTTAGCAACATGGACAAATTTAGAATCCATGTTCACAGAGACAAATGATACTACATGCTCTCATTTATGTGTGGAAATTGAAAAGTCCTCATGAAAGAATAGAAGGGAATAGGGGGTCACTATTTAACTGGAAAGGAGGAAAAAATGGGACTGAAAGAAGTTTGATAAGGGACACCAAAATACATTGCCAGAGAAATAATTTGACATGGTTTTCTTTAGCACAATAGTTTTCAACATTTCAAAATGAGAGTATGGAATAAACACCACTTAAAATTGATTGGAATTTCAAGAGCTGGACCTATTTATTGCTCTGTTATCATTACATACCATGTGTCTATATGTGCAGGTAATACACCTAAATAAACATCATCACAAAAAAAATCACTTCCCAAGAACACATTTTTCTCTGCAGTGAGGGAAAACATAGTCAAGCAGAGGTCACTCCAAGGGGCAGGAAATTAGACCAAGTGACAGTCTTCAGAAGGATGATGACCATGAGTTTAAACATGTCCACTATGAAATGTCACATAGGCACTTGTACCCATACAGTATGAGTACATATGCTCGCTCATTGGTCAACAAAATTGTGGAATAGAACTCATGGAAAGTTTTTGTTTTCCTAATGTGAAGAAACAAACTCTTGGCTTTGTGCTTTCTTTCTAGGCAAATGCTCTTCCACTGAGCTATATCCCCAGCCCACTTCCCCCTTTTTATTCTGATAGATACATGGTCTCACATAGTCTAGGCTAGCTTTGACCTCACTATGTAGCAGAAGACCTTGAACTTTTGCTCCTCCTGTCTCACCTACCAAGTGCTGGATGGATGGCCTGAAGTATTGGATTCACATTTCCCCTGTACACTTCCAGGTTACTTAGGAATCCATCACACCATGCTCCCAAGATACTGGGTTCCCTTCTTTTCTTTGCCTCCCTTTCCTGCCATTTCCTTCTCATCTTTCTCCTTGCTGCTCTTAGAGCCCGGAATGATTTCTTGACTTCATTCCTTTGGTTTGTCAGCTCTGTTCCCTTCAGGAATAAGAGCTCTCTGCAGGCAAGCAACATGTTCAGCCCATCCCCTGCCTTTGTTCAGTTCTTCAAACAGTGCTGGGTGCATGGCAGATGCTTAATAACTCTTTATTAAACTAATATAATTTAAATAATCTTATCTCCTCCAAGCAGACTGTGTTGGTTAAAAAGTGTTCTACTCTTAACTGGATGTGTGTTATCAGTTTGCAAAACAGAATAATCCCATCTCAGTGGAACTCTACAGCACACAACACCTATCATAAGTCAGAAAATAGCCCAAGTTTTGCAGTGAATTATATATAATAATCTCTGAAGAATTTTTTTTAAAAAAACCATGCTGATAACTTAGATTTTAAATAGTGCATGTGATATCTTTTATCCTGCCTCCTTTCATGTGGAGGACAAAGGAGGAAAGTGGCCATTGTAGACCTATATAGAGATATATAAGATCCTGACTATAATTACTTGATAAACTTTTGATTTGCCTGGGCTGTGTCAGCCATAGGGCTGCAAAGCCCTTGAAGTAAAAAGGTTACCCTGACGTAAACTGTATTTCATAGTTCACTTTTACTTGGCTAGAAATTTAATTTGAAATCATCAGTGGGTAGGTGGCTGCTTCCTTGAGCTGATCATATTAAAATGAAAAGTTTCCTTAGTCCATAATTGGGTAGGAGTTCATTGGATATAACCCATTAGTGACTTAATTTTTACGCAGTATAAATGGGGCGTTTCTTTGCCATTTTGCACGAAGGAATTTTATGGAAAGCCATAAAGTGGGACAATAAATTTGTAGGCATGTACTCTGTGGCCACATCAACCCTTGGGCTTTTATTCCCTTTTGAAGAATGATTCATTGAAGCCAATTTCCTGCTCCAGTGCTAGGAAGCCAGTGTGCACCTTTAATTTCTTCCCATTAGGAACAAATCCTTGGGCTGCCCGATTCCTCCAAGCTCCTTTATTCTCCCCCCCCCCCACTCAAACACACACGTAGGGAAATCGTGGAGATCAATTAAAAGTGGATGTTCAACTCGAACAGATTTTTGTTTCCCTGCATCCAGAGGAAACGTAAACGCATCACTTTTCATCTTAAGAAACCACCCTCCAGTTTCAGAGCTGGTAACAAAAGAGAAAAAGTGACAAAAATCATCCTTAGCTAGGACTTTTTTGGAGTGTACTCCAAGTTACCAGTATATGTTACCAGCTCGTTTGGCATCCTGGGGATGGACCCGGGTTCTTGTACAAGGCACCTAGGGCCTCACACTTGCTGGCACATACTCAAACCTCCAAGGCTACATCCCAGTTTATTGGTTCTTTTGAGTCTCTACATTATGAGCACATGATGTATAGATTCTCGCATGATTGTCTGCTATCTTTTCAAGTGTGTAGCATTGCTTTATGGTGAAACCTTAAGCATCTTTTCCTATAGCCATTTCAAATATGCATTTTTAGAGCCAGATGTGGTAGCTCATGCCAGTCATCGAAGCACTTGGGAGGCTGAGGTGGATCACATCGCTGTGAATTTGAATCCAGAGTGAGTTCCAAGTCAGCCTTAGGTAGAATGAGATCCTGCCTAAAATATACATCTGTCACATAAACACAGACTCATATATAAATGCAATTATAAATGATATTATTATAAGTATAATATATAATCAATTTGATCTTAATATAAATATGATGAATTAATAATTATTAGTATAACTAATAATCATGTTATTAATATAATTAATAAATGTATTTTTGTCAGCTAGTCACCCCAGAACTCCTTACTTTTTTATTATCCATAATTAGATTAATAAGGGAATACTGTGTTGATGTCTCCAATTCCCCTATTTCCCTCTTCCCTGTCCCCGGTCAGTTGGATATCCTCCTGTGTGGGCAGTCTGGATCAGTCCATAGGGTAGGGGGTTGTGAATAGCCTAGGAGTTAACCTGGTTCCACCACCCTTTGCATGTTGTTACTGAGGTGGGCAATGTCTCTATATTCTCCCCCACCATGGCTCTTACAATCTTTCCGCTCCCTCTTCTGCTCAGTTCCCTGGGTCATGGTGGTTGAGTATTAAGGCTGCTTTGTTGTTGAGGCCTTAGGAGCCTCTGTACTTGTGCTTGAGGTTGTGTTTTAAATCATTGGTGTCTGTTTTGTGGGTTCATCCTGGGTTGACCAATTGGCAGTGGTTATATGTCTCCTGCTTATCCCATCACTGACTGTGGGGTTCCACGTGGATCCTCCACAGTAGGTCTGGGGTGGCTCATCTTTTGCCAGGAAGACAGCTATCAGCCTGCTGCTCATTGGTAGGGTTGGAAGAGCCACAGCTCTCTTGGAGCCTTCTGAAAAATACAAACAAAATCTCCACTGGAGAGTGAGATCAGTATAGGTTAATTGAGATACACTTTCCTGAGTTGGCTAGATTCTATTGTTGGTAGCTTTTTGTAAATCACTTGTAAAGTGAATTTCTCTTTGGGATCCTGAGATTTTGGTTCCCTGTGCAATTTACCCTGAAATCCCAGTTCTAGTCAAGGACTCCCCTTCACTGAGTGGATTTCTTGGCCGAATTGTAAGCTGTTGATTGCTTCCCCCTGTAACTTTGCACCTGTTGGTCAACCTTTCCCCATTCTCCTCTTCCATTCCCACCACCCCAGGTACGCACTGTTGTTCTATTCTGAACTTCTATGAGATCAGGCTTTTTAGAGACCACCTTTGAATGAGATCATGTGATCCTCATCTTTCTGAGCCCAGCTATTTTATCATTTGTTTTATTATTATTTCTGTATGCATTTTTAAAATTAATATCTTTATCATGAATAATTATATACATTGTATGAGCAAAACTTGTGATGTTACCCCCATTTCCCTCCTCACTGTCCCCTACCCACTGGGGTCCCTCCTCGGTGCACATACTGCATCTGTCTATAGGGCTTGGGGTTATGAAGTGAACCAGAAGTAGCCAGGTTTTTTTCTTCCCTCTTTGTGCATTGTTGCTGAGGGGGACAATGTATCTGGATATTTTCCCCATCCATGGCTCTTATATTCTTTCCACCCCCTCTTCTGCTCAGTTCTCTGAGTCACAATGGGTGAGTTTTAAGTCTGGTTTATTGTTGAAATCTCAAGTGTCTCTGGACATCTGCTTTGGGTTGTGTTGAGTATCATTGGTGTCTGTCTCCATTGACCTTTCATGGGTTATCTGACTCTCATTCAGTATTTCCCACATTCTATATGCATTTTTTATTAAAATCCTTTATCCATAAAGTAAAACCATGAAGGAAGAGAATCTATTTGCATGTGATTTAGAACAGTTGGAAAATTCTGAGTTGGCATTTGAAATAATAAAAGCAAGATGGAACCTTCTAAGATATTAAAAGTCCTAGAAGGTTCAAAAGAACTCCACCCATGGTTCTTGACAAAAGAACTTAAATGATCAGTGATGTTAACTAAGATTTTGATTCATAGCTATGGTGTTTAAGACATGTCTAGCCCCTTACGGGAGTTTACAGCAAGGTTGGTGTTCTGTTTTCCAACCCTTTAGTCTGAAACTTTATCAGACATTTCCTCAGTACAAAATTAATTGATCCTGGGGAGGGTGGTGATAAATCACTGGAGGTGAAGCCAAATTGATTTCTATACCACCATTCCCTTGTTTCAATCTTAGTGGAATTAACTCTATTAGGTTTCTGGGAGTGTTTATGGGTATTATAAAGCATTTACATCTTGATGTATTAAGGTACTTGAGTGGTTTTTAGCCATTATTAAGGGAATTATATTAGGATTAGTCTGGTTATCAATCTCTGTATCTGGTACCTAGCTAAGGAAATGGCTGTTTTATCCTCATTAAAGCTGTAAATAGAACTTCGTTAATGGGCACACACTCGCCAAGTGCCAAGGCTGGTGGTAAAACCCTTTTGCCTTGGAGGAGAGTGTGGATTCCTGTACCCCATAAGTTAAGCACACATGACATTCATTGACACCTGTAAGACTTCCTCTGCACAAAGTACCCTGCCACCTAGGAGTTTAAAAATATGGCAGGGGAAAATACTCCAGGGAAGCTTGAAACAATTGGGAGAGAGCAATGTAATTCCTTTGACAAGCTTGTGAAATGTTCATTGGAGGGGAATCTTATTGGATCAGCGGGAGTGGCTAGTGGATGCTATGTGAAAGATGATTCCAGAACAGAGGTAGACAAACAGAACATAAACCGTTAGCCAAGCTCTAGATTTGGTCTTCATCAAGGCTACCTACAGGGGAGTTTGGATTTATTTATCTGAATTTTCTTTGGCCAGTCAGATTAGTTCTAATCCTCTTAGGTGAAACCTGGCTGAGAGATTATAAATAGAAGATTGATAATGGCAATACTCCCCCTTGGTTACCATCTGGGAGAAATGGACGGGAGATTCATGATAGCTTAGTCTAGGTGAGGTTGTTGGTGTGTGTGTGTGCGTGTGTTTAATGATCTGGAAGAGAAAGTAAATTGCATGCTAATGAAATTTACACATGATATTAAATTGGAAGGTGTTAGAAGCAAGAGTGCGGATGGAAGACATTATATAAACCCACTCTAAGCCAGTGAGAAGTGTGGACAGAAAGGATTAAAATGTGATTACACTTAGAAAAAAAGCAGCTGATTGCACTTTGGGATGTGGGAGAGGAGAATCAACTCAAATCTGAAATGGAACTGATGGGAAGTCAGAAGGGAAAATATGGACCAGAGGTGGGGAAGATTCGGCAGTGTGGGTGGGGCCTGGTCTTCAATAAAGCTGATCTCTCATTCCATGGCCTGAAGGAGACAAGCCACAGCTTCCAGAATATGCTCTCTGACTTCCCTCAGTCCTTCTTTCTCTGCACTTCTGTAGCTGTCACTCTGCTCTCTGCCTCTTTTCCCTTTTTCGTTCTTTCATTTCTTTCAGCTCACCCACCCCTCATCTGTAGCATTTATTTCTGGTACTTTTAGTAGGAGAAAGATGGAGACAGATTGGAGAAAAGTTGGCAATGGAGAATGGAACCGATTAAGGCAAGGGAAGGCTTGATTTATGAGGAGAGATTAAAGGCACTGAGTTTGCATTGCTTGTCCAAAGGCCTGCACTGATGCACAGGCACTTAGGCGATATAGACAGGAAGGTGGGCTATGACATTATTTAGCCCCACAAGCAGGGGGACAGCCAGAAGTAATTAAGATAGGGAAATTATATAATCAAAATTCATTGCAGGAGAAAATGAAGGGTTGGACACAACATGTGTCCTGGCCAGTCCGTTCCCACACCAGGCACATCTGAAGGGCTCTGTCTGCATTGAGTATATACCTAGGATACTGCTTGCTCAAATATCTACAAACAAGTCCACATAATGACCCCACTATCACTACAAGACAGAAAGGCCTCAGAGGACCAGTATGTGTTTAGCAGATGGTTGTGACTGTCTTCCATGAGGTATAAACTAATATTGAACCACTAAATTTAAAAGATGCTTAGCCAGATGAGATTCAACTGGATCATGACCATAAGCTTGAGAGATGGACACTGCTCTGAATCCCATTTTACATGTGGAGAAAGGCACTGGCAGAGAAGTTGAGCATATTGGCTAGCGGCCACTTAAGGTAGAAAAGTCTTTTGCTATCTGACTCCAGAGCCTGTACCTGCTAATAAGTGATGCGGGTGAATTAGCAATTCAGAAAATCATAGATTCACCAAGGGTGTGGGTTGAGAAGCCCTTTTTTCTAGAATTCATTGGAGCGAGGAGAGGATTATGCCCAGTGTTGAACTGGGATACAATGTGGGGATGTCGCATATTGGACTTAATTTTGAGTAGGAATAGCGATGGTGATGTTCCCCAGTCTTAAACGGTTTTCACAATAGCAGCAGTTGAAATTTTAGAGTATTCCCAAGCAAAGTGTGGAAGCTTCCTAAGCTTTTCTTTTTGAATCTTCCTAGAAAACTTCTGAGGAAAATGAAAGGGAGGGAGGGTTTTGTTGTTGTTGTTGTTTTGTTTTTGTTTTGGGCAGTACTGGGAACTGAATCTAGAATCTTTCATGTGCTAGGCAAGCACTCTACCACTCAGTGACATCCCACCCTAAAATGAAGGAAGTTAAGTAATTTTCCAAAGATTCCATGGTTACTCAATGTACCGTCTCCATCAAAGACTCTTGTGTTTAAATACTTAATTCCCAACTGATGACACTGTTTGGGAAGGTAGTGGAGCCTTCAAGAGGTAGATCCTTGCTGGAGGGGGTGTGCCACTGGAGGTGGGCCTTGATGTTTTATAATCTGGCCACACTTACATTATTTTTCTCTTGCCCTTCTCTCTTATTCTCTCCCTCTTCTCTCCTCTCTCTCTTTTCTCTCTCTCTCCCTTCTCCTTACTAATGTGACAATATGACTCTGACTTCCTGCTCCTGTCATTGGACTCTACACTCTAGAACTGTGAGCTGAAATAAACTCTTTCCTTCCCTAAGCTGCTTCTGGGATGGTATTTTGTCTAAGCAATGAGAAAGTCGTAACTGATACACCATATGAACCAGTTTAGATATGAACTATTCCATTTAGCCAGACTACTGTGCTCCTTGCCTAAGCTTGAAATAATAAGGGAGAATGGAAGGAAACTGAGCTATAAGGGAAGATGGACACAGAAAGGGGCAGGCAGTTATGAATAGGCAACACCGAGTTTGATCCTCCTTGGAGTGGAGAGTTACTGACTAGTTTTTGTGTAGAAGTAGAAATACAGGCACCCCACCCCCAATTTTAACTTCTGGAACAACCACCATCATCTGAATTCACAAGGACCAATGAGTTCTTGGGAATGACCCTGGCTCGTTCAGAAATGAGCCTCACAATGTCTGAACTAGATAGATATATGGAAACTGTAAAGTGGAAGATTTAGGGGGGCAGATTTTAACAAGGTAATTTCTGTCTCCTTTAATGATAAGCTTTGATTCTAGGGCTCTTGCTAGTACTTACACTTAACCACTTTTTAAATATTTTCTTTTGATTTATATGCATATGTGTCTTCATATGTTTGTGCATGTCTAGTCAGCTTACACACTGCTAAGATGAACCTCCAAACCAGGCACAGATATGGGAAGAAGGGATCTATTGAAGCCACAGACCCAGGGAAAGTTCCATAATGGCAAAAGAGGTCTTCACGAGTCCAAGCAGAGAGAGAAAACCATCACTAGCACCACACATACAACAGGTGGGGGAGGGGAGAGAGAAAGAGATCTCCTTCCCCTTTTATAGCCTTAGGGCAGGGTCTTGCTACCCTTTCCCAGTCTTGTTTACACTCCGAGTGTGTGGAATTTCCTTTCTGCACTTCCATCCCAGGAAGGGATATTCATTTCTAGCCCCCCTGAACCTTCTTATATCCTGCCCCTACGGAGAGGGCTGCCTTCCTGTAAATAACCTCAGAGACCCACCCAAGATTACTAAATGGGTCAAGTTGACAACAAAACTTAACCATCACAGTGCACATATATATGGTTGAACATACGTGCGTGTACACATGCAGGTATGTGTGAAGGGAAGAAACTGACATCAACTGTCTTCCTCAATTACTTTCCACCTTACTTGTATGACAGAGGGTTTTTCATGGAGGCTTACTGTTCAGAACTCACAAGTCAGCTATATTAGCTAGCCAGTAAGCTCCAGGAGTCCTCCTGTCCCCCACCTTCCCATACCCAGCATTTAGTGGATTCTGGGAATCCAAACTCAGGTCCTCATGTTTATGCAGAAAGCAATTTACTAACTGGTGATATATCTCTCCAACCCCATGAACTTCTTTTCTTAAAATATATTGGTATAGTCTATTAGATGAGGGATCAAGGAGAGTCAACCATTCATGACAAGGCATATCATATACCAGACATGGTTTATTTGGCCAAATGGTCCATTAGCATTTTGAATGTATTGAATCTCACTTACCTGAAAAGTAACATAGCAGTGTCTCAGGCCATATGTCAGAGGACCTGTTTTGAGGAGAAGTTTCTGAGCATCATCATACTGTGTTCAAAGTGACTGAGCTGGGACACCTGTCCCTTCTCTAAAGTCCACGCTATGAGCTCTTCCAGTATACTGTGGAGAGCAGGTTGATTTTTCCATTAATTCTGTTTTATCTCAGTTCTTCAACAAATTCTACAGTAGATGGAAATATCCAAATCAGGCGTCCCTTTCCTCAGTCTAGATTCACCGGCTAAACTTCGTGTATTACTGATCATCAAAAACATGACATGCCAGTAAAAAAGAACTCTAAAAGTTAGGTGATTCAGACCAGAAAGGCTGCTTAATTCCCCAGGTCTCACCCTTCTCCCCCCATATCACTCAAGGTGACAGTATCTGAGCCTGATAAAGTGGATGCATCCCAAACTATACCCTCTTTCTTCTCTCCCTTTCTTTATTTCCTTCCTTCTTGCCCAGTCGTCTTTATTTTTAACCCCCTAATTAGAGGTTAAATATGTTTGATGGGCCCCATGCAATTTGACAGTGAGTGACAGAGATATGGCCCGATCACCAGCAACGGTGTTCTTAATTTATTGCCTACACTTCTCTCTCTAATGCAAACCCTACTTTGTTCCCAGAGCTCTTCTCATTTGGAAGGAAGGAGAAAGTGAAGGTTTTCCAAGTTATTGACTACAGTGCAGAAATCCTTTTCCTTTGATCATAGTGGGATATTCATGGTGACTGGAGGAAGGGAGGGAGGTAGAGAGGAAGGGATAGAGCTTTTCCCTGTGTAGCTTATTTTGAATGTCATTCTGCAAAGAGCATTGGCTCAGAATTAGACTCACACAGCCTCTAAGCCCGCCAGTGCTCAAATGGTTGATGGCAATTATTTGGCCCCATTATTCATATTATCTACTTAGCAGCTAGCAAACATAATTCCTCTTGCAATTTTTATCTCTTTTCATTCTTTGGCTTGGCTAATGGCAATGAAATTAACCAGTTTGCTAGATCTCTCTGCCTACACCATCAGGAGAGCTCTGAGAGTCGTTCAGGAATCAATATTCCATCAGCACATACCTGTACTTAAAGCAAATACCAGAGATGCTTGCTGGTGGACCGCCAATGTTTGGAAGTCATCCTCCTAATGAGGCCCTAACATATATGCATAAATGAAACCTGCCATCCAGTGCTTGTGTGGAGGAAGGCTGAGTAGCAGAGTGGCAGGTGTGTGTGTGTGTGTGTGTGTGTGTGTGTGTGTGTGTGTGTGTGCGCGTGAGAGAGAGAGCACATGCCATTTATTGAATGCCATTTCCCTACCTGTATGATGAAGAAGCCATAGAAATGATAGTCCATAAATTTTAATATGGCACAGTTTTTTTAAAGATGGATAAGTGAAGTATGACTCCAGCAAGAGGTGGCATCCTTTTCTTCGTTACTGCCACTTTCTAAAGCAGAATAGCTATTCAATCATAGTGTACCGTGGCCCTGACCTTGGAGGCTCAGGTGCGAACGCAGATGATTTTCCTGGATCAGTTGAGTGACATTTATGCTCGGTCATTGCAGAGGTTCCAGGATTCTGTTCGTAATATATACAAGGGCCATGGAGAACACATTGTTCTTCTCATTAAAAGCTTATTAACTGCACTTTGTGAAATGAGGTGAAAACAAATATACTCCCAGATGACTGGTGTGTTTATTACCCTCTTGCTTGCTATGTAAAACCCAAAGCCTTGAGGATCAGGTCAGAGGCAAGGACCTAAAAGAAATATTCAAAAGTAGGTAGCCTATGCCTGAATAGGTGAACTCACCTCAGGAAATATGACTTATGTGTATGTGTGTGTAGTGACAGAATTATGCCATGGTGTGCATATGAGGGCCAGAAGATAACCTGTCTGTGCCTGACCTCTCTTTCCACCTTGTTTGAGATGGGAGTCTTTCTTGTTATTGCATTGCAATCTGAACACAGGACTAGTTTCAGGATTCCCCTGGCTCCACCTTCCATTACCAGAGGCATGTTGGGATTACAGACATTTGCACTACTATTTCCAGATTTATGTGGGTGCTAGGGATCTGAACTCCACTCATTGGGCTTGTGCAGCCCACTGAGCCATCTCTTTAACCACTGAGCCATCCCTTCAACTCTAGAAATCTCGATTTTTTTCCTGTGGTTGTTCTTTCTCAGTAACTGTAATAGGAAGCCAAGAAAAAAGAAAAAGGAAAAAGGAATGGTTACAAAAATATTTCAAAAGCGGTTATCATGGCGGTCATGGGGGAGAGTATCCTGAGAATTTTGGAGTTACAGATACTGGCTGGGCATCTCTAACCCCCAATCTGAGTGCTACAGAGTGAGAAGCATTCTTGAGTTCTGATATGATGCCACAGGTGGGAATTCCCACACCTGACATCAATCGATAAGTCAAAGTCAAAATGCAGGTGCACTAAAAATATTGTGTGACATTACCTTCAGGCTGTATGTATAAAACTTATGAGACATGTAAATGAATTTCATGTTCAGACTTAGCTCCCGTTCCCAAGAAGCCTCATTATGTATAGACACATCTTCTAAGATCAAAAAAACTCCAACACCGGAAGCACATCTGGTTCTCAGCATTTTGGTTAAGGGATACTGTAACTGTACAAAGAAGGGGATGCATTTCCTACCAACCATCATGACAGAGACATTTGATTCTAATATGGAAAGAGACACCAATGAAAAAGACTGTTTGGGGAGGTTTTAATTTTCAGGGCCTGTGTGCAGAATAAAAGAGGCAAGGACCTCATCTTGTTGCAGCGAAGAGTCCAAACTGACAGAGATTCCAGTGAGGGAGAGCCAAACACTCAGAATTCACACATCTCTACATCCAGCCGAAGATTTCCAGCCCCTAAAACCTCTTGTCCAGTGCTGCCTGCTGGTTCTATTCTCACAAGAGAGGGATCTCGCTGGTCCTTTGCCTCTCATACTCTAACATACATAATAGCACTGTTTTTCCTTCTGCTCAGAGGTTTGCTTTTTAGGATATAAATGATCCTGCCCTTCTTTGGATCTCTTCCCTGTTTTCCTTGTCCCCAAGAACCAGCTAATCAATCTCTGTCTATCTATTCTCCAGTCACCACAGTCAAGAAAAGGAGGCAGGGCCTGTGGGCAGTGACAGGGGGGGGCTTCTAGAGGTGGACCACACGCTTCTGTACTGATCTTCCTGTATACCCTTCCAACAGTAGAGATATTGCGTCCTACCTACTAAGAAGTATCTTATTTACATGGATGGTCCATTAGCACAACATGTAACTCCAGGGGGAAACAAAGCAATAAATCATCAGTCCCATAATGAAATTAATGGAGGCTCTTCTTGTCTAAAAGTGGGATGATGCACAGCCAGCACAGCACTCTTTATTTGAAGCCAAGCTAATGTTGCTAGAGGAAACATCAAGGCAGGTGAAGGGGATGCATCAAAACATTCATTATATGCCATCTTGGCACTGATAATAAATGGACCAGTATGGCCTTCTTTCTATGGGAAATGGCTTGCATAGTAATAGTCTGAATAATTCAGGAGAGCCACAGTCATGGCAGGAGGGATCCGCCAGCATCAGGTCATGGTGTCCACTTTTAATCCCCACCTACGGTTTTTGTTTCTTCTCCAAAGAGACCCAAATGCCAGGACTCCATGTGTCTTAAATGTATCATTAAAGACACATTCTCAGCCAGCGACAAATCCAATGCCAATAACTGGGGAAAAGTTTAGAAATCTTGACTCAGATGTGTGAGAACTTTGAAAATCACAACGTGGGTAGCCAGCCAAGGCTGGCTCCTGCTGCTGGTTACCTTGGATGTACTGAGGTCTTGTGGCCTCCTTTTTCTTCTTCATAATTAGGAGACACTCATAGCTGTCTTATAAGATCGTTGAAGGGTAAGAACGAAAATGTCTGCTCTCCTTAGATTGTGGTGGTCTTTTAGTGGACATTGTCATGATGATGACAAATCCAGGTTGTTAATAATGTGAATTTAGGTAGCCTGCTGATGAAACTCACCATCTATGATTACAGGACTCAGGAGGCTAAGGAGGAGGATTACAAGTTAGAGGCCAGCCTGGGCTTCATTGCAAGACCAAATCTCAATTAAAAAGATAGTAAAAAATTATACAAAGTGGTTGCTGACAGGTTAAAGTTCTTGCAAACAGCATGATGAACTGAGTTTGAATCTTCAGCACTCATATAAGAAAGCCAGATGTAGCAGTGTGTACCTGTAATCCCAGCACTGGAGGGGCTGAGACAGGAGGATCCCCAAGACTTGCTGGCTAAGTAATGGAGCTGAATTGATGAACTCCAGGATCAGTGAGAGACCCTGTCCCAAAAATAAAGGTGGTTAGTAGTCAATCAAAGAAGACCCCCTATGTTGAGTTTGCCCTCCTATCCTCTCCCCCTTATATATATGTGCCAATATGCATACACATACCTACACACACTACACATACACAAATGAAACTTCATGTTGGAGTGGGTAAGTTCGCCCACATATGGACATGCACACACACATGCAACCATACCACAAATATACAAATGCAAAAATAAATATAAACAAACAAAGTAATGTGAGCTTAGATTTTGTGGATTCTCAATGACAGTACTCACATGTTTAGTAAAATTTCTCACTTTTATTTTATTTCTGGCTCATCTATAACCCTGTATGAGTTCTGAGCAGGTGGTTTCAATGGTGCTAACTTCCACTAGGTCTTCTATTTACCCTCAGGGGTCAGAGAAGCATGAAAGGCTATCTAAAGAAAACAGTTGACTTCCAAGGCGCTATACTTGGTCACCTAAGTGAAAGAGGCATCTTCTGGGTCCATATACTTTGCTAACTACTTCTGTTGCCTTCCATCATGGAGTCCAGCCAGTGTGTAAGGATGACCAGACTTAAATCACAACACTCAGTGATGCTTACTTCTGTCTTTTGCAACTTAAATTCAAAGTCTGTGAAAAAAATCAGGTCTTCCCTAATCCTGACAATATTAGCCACATAACCAAGGTTATGTCTGGTACAGACTTGAGTTGAAAGATAGAGATGAAGCAACCCATCAAGAGTAAACAAAGAGATGATTAAGGAGATGGCCCAGTGAGCGAGGCGCTGGCTGTACAAGTATGGGTATCTGAGTTAAGATCCCCAGAATCCATATAAAAGTTGGGTGCTGTGGTGGATGTCTATAATCCCAGTACATCTATGGTGAGAAGAGAGGAGGAGAAAGGAGAATCACCTAAGCTTTCAGCTAGACCAGCTTTTATAGCAATGAAGCATGATAGACCCTACTTCAAAATGGTAGAGGGCAGGGGTCATCTTCTGACCTCCACATGCAGGCTGTGGCATGTGTGCACCCACACCCATGCTCACAAACACATCCACGTAGACACATCTTAGACACATACACACAAATATAATAATAACAGTAATGAAGATTGAACAAATCGAGGAATTAAACCAAACAATTTCAACCTCTAATTATGACAGAGATGGCGAAATTTTGAGTTAGGCTGAGGATAAAATAACAAAGCTGAAGGACCACACTTCTTACGCAAGGGCACTCAAGGTCATTTGTTACCAGTGACAGGCCTAGAAAACATGTTTGCATGTGGATGCAGGCTCTGAGCATGAATTCCATGAATTTACAAATCTCGAATTGAAGTGGAGGGTAATGGAACAAAGTGGCTAATCAGCGTTTGAAATGGCCAACGAGAGCCACCCAAAATAGTCCTGGTGTTGCTTGCTCTGTCTGGTCCATCTGTTCATCCTTGAAATTATGCTGGTTGTATTTTCAGTACAAAACAAACATGCTTGCTTACAGTCCTGTATTATAACTGGTACATGCCAATATGCTCTTCATTAAGGTAGCCAGCAGAGGTGTTTTGAAGACCCACTAAGTGCCTGATGCCAGGGTAGGTGTTGGGGTAAATAATAAATGCTGAAAAACTCGGAGTAGCCTGGAGACATCCAGTCTCACCCTCACAAATGCCAACATGGTACAGGCTCTTCTGGATATGGACTCACAAACACTGGATGAATCCATAAATATTTATTTACTTGGTGTGGATATGTTAATGTGTGAGGTGCTGTATGTATACGTATGGTAAAGTGTGTGTGTGTGTGTGTGTGTGTGTGTGTGTGTGTGTGTGTGTGTGTCTGCTTGGGAATCACGGTAATAATGGCTGTGTTAAAAGAGTTTTGTAGTGAACCTTTCCTTTCTATCTTATGGAATAGTTTAAGAATCACTGATGTTAGCTTGTTTCTAAGGTCTGATAGAATTTGTCAGTGATACCATCTGGACCTGGACTTTAATAATTGGTAAGTTTTTGTTAGTGATTCAACCTCTTGCTTGATATAGGCCTATTTATATTTTCACCTCATTTTGGTCTAATTTTTGTAAGTGATATAAGCACTTTAAAAAGTAGGAGGATGTAAAATTAACGTACAAAAATCAGTAGCCTTCCTATATACACATAACATAAGAAATCAAGACATAACTCCAGTGACAATTGCCTCCAAAAGTACCTTAGAATAAACTGAATCAAGGAGTGAAAGAACTCTACAATGAAAACTATAAAATGCCAAGGAAAGGAATTGAAAGGGATCCTAGAAGACGGAACAACTTTTCATGCCCGCAGTTTGTAAGAATTAATAGTGTGAAATGGATTTTCTATCAAAAGCAATCTACAGATTTAGTACAATCCCCATCCAAATTTTAATGTCATTCTTTATAGAAATAGAAAAAAGCGTCTTAACATTCATAAGGAAGTACAAAAGAGCCTAGATATATAAAGCAATCTTGAGTAAAAGGAATGATGTTGGAAGTATCCCCGTATCTGATTGCAAGTTATACTATTGAGCCGTAGTAACAAGAACAGCATGATACTTGCACAAAAGAGACACGTAGATCAATGGAGGAGAACAGAAGACCCAGGTATAAATAGATGCAGCCACAGCCACCTGAGTTTTTACAAAGATGCCAAAAATATACACTAGAGAAAAGACGGTCTCTTCCACAAACGGTGCTGCGAAAGCTGGAGATCCACTTAGAGAATAATGAAACTAGACCCCTCTCTCACTGTACAAAAATCAACTCCAAATGGACAGAAAATCTTCATGTAAGACCTGAAACTGATCAAAGGAAAGAAGTAGAAGAATCACTTCAAGATGCAAACATAGGCAAGGGCTTTCTGAATAGGACCCTAGTTTGCTCAAGAAATATTGCCAACCGTTGACAAATGGGATCTCATGAAGTTAAAAAGGGATTAATATCTAGAATATACAAAGAACTCTAATAACTAAATAATCAAACAATGTAGTCAATGAATGAGTTAAGGAAATGAATAGACAGTTCTCAGAAAAATGGACAAAGAGTCAGTAAACATATGACAAAAATGCTCGACCTCACTAACCATTAGGGAAAACGCAATTGAAAAGGACTTTGAGATTCCATCTCATTCCAATCAGAATGACAGCCATTAAGAAAACAAGTAACCAATGCTGGCCTGGATGAGAACAGAAGGAAACATTGAGCCATGGCTGGTGGGAATGCTAACTCCTCCAGCCACTGTGGAAAACAGTATTGATGTTCCTAAAACAATAAAATAAGATAATAATAAAAAGCTATGTCTCAGCTCTACCACTTCTGCGTTTCCCCCCAAAAGATTCCAAGTCAACATATCACAGAGATACTTGCACATCAATGTTTATTGCATCACTAAAGTTAGAGAACCAATTTAGTGTCTGTCAACAAAGGAGTGAAGAAAGAAAATGTGGTTTATATACACAATGGAATTTTTTTCAGCAATAAATAAAAAGATCATAAGCAGGAAAATGGATGCCACTGGAGAGAATCATAAGTGAATTAAGGCAATCTCAGAAAGGCAAACATGTTTTCTCTCATCTATGATTCCTAAATTTTACATTGATACACAAAATCATGAATGTATATGAGACTTGAAAGAACCCGCCTAACTGTGGAGGGGTTTCATGGGAGGAGGGCAGGTGAGAAAGGAGAAAGAAGAGGGTATCGGAGGGAATGTGCTTAAAGTAAGTTAAATTTGTATCTTTAAAGGTCCGTATCTAAACCAGTACTATGTTTAAGGAGTATGCTCCAATTAGAATAAAACAAAAACTCAACTCATGCTGTAGGAATTTATAGTCAGTAATGTCTGTGGTCAACATTTCTCTTTCAAATGTTATGAAAAGTTGTCGTGGCATTGCTCAAGCTTGAGGTGATGAAACCTTACACAGAGATCTTGCTACAATGCAGACTCTGACTGGGCAGGTCTGGGTGGGAGCCTAAGGTCTCGCCTCTCTAAGGAATCCTCAGAGCTGGGACACTGCAGAGTCTGGACCAGCTTTAAGCACAGAAGCTTCGCACACCATACTGACTAGTAGACCCATGTTATTTCACCCCACAAATATCTATTATTATTCATTAGAGATCACACAGATGCCCTATTTGTTCTTACTGTTATCATTTCTGAGATCACCATTTTATAAGATAAGAGAAACAAAACTTGGGTAGGCCAAGAGACCTTATCTGAGTTGCACTTCTAGGAAACAGCAGAATTAGTACTTGAACTGAGGAACTCTGGGTCCACGTTCATTTCCTGAACCTTCTCTCTGCTGCCTGTTGTCAATGTTTCAGTGCTGAAGCAAAGTCTTGGGTCAATGTGTCTGTCTTCCTCTGGGCTCAGGAGAGTTCAGTCCCCTGTATTAGTTTACTTGTTACTGTGACTAAATAGCTGACCTTCAGAAGCAGCTTAGGAAGGAGTTTGTTCTGACATTCAGGTCCAAGGTGATATTTATGTAAGATTTGGGGTCTAAGGAAGGATTGAATTCCTTAAAGAGCCAAGAAATTGCAGGCCTATGGATTCTGGTTTTTGGGTCGTTTGTCAAAGTTAGCAAATAAATGAAAATGTGGACTATGAGAGGGGTAAATGATGAACTTTAGGGTTTGTTTCAGGGAAACTTTAGATATAGAGGGAAGCTAGAAGCAACACCCAATCTAAAGAAAATTCTCTCCCTAACCCATCTAGAAAGGGGGAGAGGAGATGAAGAAAATCTCCTTCAAAAAGAGAACTCTCCAGGGAAGAATCCTCTGGAGAAGGGGCTCACACAGAGAAAGCAAAGCAGGAGAGCCCAAGCCACAAGATTCCCCTCACACAGCAGGTCAAAGCTTTAAGAGAGATCACACATGAAAATAGAATACACCAGAAATAGAATACATGTGAAAACAGGCAGGGAATACACAAGCAAAAGCAAAACAAGGACCAGGAGAGTCTGGGGGCAGGAGAAGGAGGAGAGATTTACATACATAATTAGTGTTCTTTATTGGGTCAAACATCTATTTAGGCTGAACTTTGTCATCAGATTCAGGTCTGTAAGGGACAAACCTGATCAGCTGGGGGACTCAAGAGGCTGGCTCTGGAGGAATCAGCCTTCAGGTCTGCAAGACCCAGGAAAACCTGAAGAAACTGAAGCCTGATAAGTTATTGCTTGCAGCCCTCTTCCAAGAACTGCGCCAGCTATGGGTTCTAGTCTTACCAGGGCAGGCAAGGTGGCATCTCTTTGGGCCTCTGTGCCTGGCTCACTACCTATTTAAAAAAAAAAAAACAAAAAACAAGAGCTCTCTTACTCTTATTCTCCTTCAATATCTTCCATCATGGCAGGGAAGGATTGCCACAGGAGTGTAAGGCCAAGCTGGTCACCTCTGTCTAGGCAGGATGCAGGAAGTGACCAAGAAGTAGGGCCAACCACAAGTGCTCACCCCTCCCAGTGATGACTTCCTCCAGCTCCTAAAGATTCCTCGACCTTCCCAAACAATACTGCCAAGTGTTCAAACACATAAGTCTATGGGGTATTTTACATTCAAGACACAACCCCCTACTTGGAATGGCTGGATTGGAGTCCTGAGGGACTTTTCACTCTCCTCGGTCTATCAGCAATTCCTGGACATTAGCTTTCAAGGTGATCTTTCTGGGTAGTATTCTGTCGCGCCCCCATGTCCCATCATATGAGAAAAACAAGCTGCAACTTTGTGCAGAAAGAGAGTTTATCTTTCTGAAGTAATTCTGTTCTTGATTTGTGCTCAAGTTGTAGATTAACTCTGGGAGGAGGTATTTTTAAGATTGCAAGGAGGTATTTGGCAATGGGGATCATCTTTTCTCCAAATGACACCATTGAACAATCTCTACACAATGAGAGTTTTCTTTGTGGGTGTCACGGAGGTATCGTTCCATTGATCTGTTGGGAAGAATGGCTGGAGATTGATGGCCTAAGTCAGCCTTCTACCTCTGATTGGTGCTGCAAAGAATAAAACCCCACTGTGGTACCTTTCACATGATCAATAGGGAATGGGAAGTCACTTGCTTTGAATAGGATGCTAGCAAGCACCCTCATAATTAGCCCCCATTTTAATGATGGCAATCCCCGGAAGACAGGCACTCACAGGGCTTTGGATGCTTGCATTACAGAACGGTAGCTGTTCATTGGAAAAATGCAAAATGCTGGTTTCTGTCTCCTACCTTTGAGACAAGGCCTCTTGCCACTGCACTTAGGACTCTCCAACTCTGCCTGTCACTGTCCCAGGGCATTGGAATCCTTGACTCATCTGAAGCTTTGTGTCTGGCTTTTTGTCAGTACTAGGGAATTGAACCCGGGCTGGTAGGCTTTGCAAGCAAGAACTTTTGACTGATGAGCTATCTCTCCAACCTCTCTTGTGTCCTTTTAATTGAGTATCTTTCTTTCTTCTTATTGTCCAGCATCTATCTAACCCACAAGCAAGACTCATTCTGACTTGAAAACGTAGCTAGCTGCAGGACCAGAAAATGTACTAAGAAATTATCATTATAAAGTGGAAAGGTAGGGCTTGATGCCTCCTGGGAAAAAAAATGCCTCTCAGGGCCAAGGAACAAAATAATGCAAGTGTCTTTTGAATGCACGGAGGGGTTAAGGCCATCCGTGAAAGAGCACATTGAATGAATGGCACCATGAGCTCACAATATGAGAATAACAATTTCACGAAGCCAGGTAGAAAGAGAAGGGAGAGTTGGGGAGTCTGAATGCCTTTGGTGCTTGAGAACGGTGTAGAAATGTAGCAGAGAGGGGGTAGGACAAGAGGCAATGAGACTGGAAGGGGAAACCAGGGCTTTAAAGCAAAGTAATGAGAAGAGGTTTGGAAACTGAGTTGTGGTCACAGTGCGTTAGACAAGGATGGAGGCGTGGCTTCACATCCTAGCTTTTCAAAGCTACTCTTTCATGAGTTCTACCACTTCACTTGAGTGTGGATTAGGAGCCACTGAGGCTTGTTACGAGGTGGGCCGTGATGTCAGTGTGAATAAAATATGGAAAGGAGAGGAACGATGATGATCCAGCACTCTGCCTGTGTGCTGCTACATGAATGCAGTCTCTATTAGTATGCACCAGGTGCTCAGTTAATGCTGCAGGTGGCGGTGGTTTTCTTGTGTAAAATGCACAATTACAAACAAAGCATGTCATTCTTTAAGCTTTAGAATTCACGGGAAGCTAGAATTTTCTAGTTCATAGCTATTCATTCTCATCGCAATATGAGACTAGAAAAGAAAGTGAATCCTATAGGGAAGTGATTTTTCCCCCCTCCTAATTTCTTCTATAATTTACTTTCATTCTTTTCTCCTTGAGACGATTTGAAGAAAAAAAAAGGATAGGCTTCAGGGCTAGAGAGATGGCTTAGCAGACAAAGTGCTTCCCATGCAATTGTGAGGACCTGAGTTTGATCCCCAGGACCTACATAAATTCTAGGAGTGATGACATACACCTGTAATACCAGTGCTGGGGAAGTGGAGATAGGAGGGTTCCTGGGGCTTGCTGACGAGTATGGCCTAGTTGGTAAGGTTCAGTAAGAGGCCCTGTCTCAAAAATAAAGAGAGAGATAGATAGAGAGAGAGAGAGGAAAGAAGGAAGGAAAAAGAAGGAAAGAAAGAGAAAAATAACGAGTCATTGAGCAATTGAGAAAGATACCTGTCATCAACCTCTGGGCCCCACATGCATGATATGTACTATCATGCATACACACATGCATGCACGTCATACATACATACAAACAAAAAGCTCTACAGATTTCCTATGAGTGTGTGTGTGTGCATGCACACATGTATTTATGTATGGGGTGAGGTTTGTGCACACAGGTTGAAAATGCATTTTCTCATTGTGACCATTGCTAGTGAGTTCTGTTTTGTCTTTGGACAGGTGTTAAAGTGTGGGGCACTTGGTGATGAGGAAGTTGTACTTCCTGAAGAAGTACCACCCAAGTCTGGTGAGAGCACACCCAAGGGCTTCTCATGGAAAGAAACTTCCATGAAGGGATTAAAAAGAAAAAAAAATTACTGTGAATTTTTTTTCCTGGTGAGATGTATTCCTGAGAATTTATCAAGAAATTAGACTTCCTTAATAATCTAATGTTAGTGGATGCATGTTCTTACTGCAACCGACTTCTTAATATCCATGTTTATATTGTCCCCATACCTACTTTGTCCAGCAGAACTTTATAAAATGACTAGAGGAAAACAAAGAGTTGATTTGTTTTTCTGACCAGAAATTTCCCACACTCACATTAGGTTTTGCCCCTCCAGATGAACTGTCTTATTTGCATAGATGGTGAAAAGTGAATTACCTATTTGTCATGCCTTCATACATCCCTGTGACCCATGCTCCAGGTTTTAATCCTGGAATAAACAGTTAACTGAAACCCAGCTTGGGACTCAATCCCTGAGCACTTTATTTCTCCACTTCTTACAAAATACAGTTCAAAAATTCTGGACTGACATTCAAAGTCCCTTTTGATCTGACTCTAGCCTGTTTCAACCTCACCTTCTACTACACACAGCTATACACCATAGGCTTCTGTGTTCTTGCCTCTGGGCACCTTCAATCTCTTCTGTTTATGGTGTTCCCTCATCTGGGGAGAATATCTACCTCCCCATTACCTCAAAATCTTGTCTACCCCTCATAGCTAAGTTCAAATAATAATTGCTAACATTTAAATGCATTAGTTATGCGGTTCACATATATAGAATTTTTCGTGTACATTAAATCTTATCTAGTAGAAAACATACTAACAGTATCATCACGCAGATGAGAAAAATGAAACTCAAAAAGGTTAAGTACCTTTCATCCAATCACAGAGCAAGGGTCTATCAGAATAAATCATAGCTTGAGGTTTAAACTCAGACACTCAGCCTTTAAAGTCTGAATTCTTAGCTACTACTTAGATTGCCTCTAGAACGTTAAGCACCATGCAAGTGTTCCTAATCCTCTCCAGCAAGACTGAAATCCCCTCTCTTCTGAATGCCTCTACCGCCTTAGCTCTTTGCTCATCGTTTTCTGCTTTGAATATATGTTGTAAATTTATTCATTAAATAGATATCGATGTCTGTGGTGCTGTTCCTTTCATAAGCAAAGGTGAACCATCTCCCTTCAGGAAGGTCATAGTCATGTTTTCACAGAGACGAATAAGAAATAGCTATGAAGGCTGTAGAGATTGCTCAGGTGGTAAAGTGCTTGTCTCACAAGCATGAGGACCAGATTACCATCCTTGGATCTCTTACTATTATTTTTTAAAGGTGTGGTGGTAAACACTTGTTGCCCCAGCACTGGGGAGGCAGAGGCAGGAGGATCCCCGGGGCTCACTGACCAGACAGCCTACTTGGTGACATTGTCCTACAGGACAATGACTGTCAAAAAAAAAAAAAAGATGGATGGCATTCCTGAGGAATGTCCTTTGACCTAAGCACACATATGCACACACACAAAGTAAATATGAGCTAAATTGATAGGAGATGAGTGATGACATGGTACCTTCAGTATGCTGTGTCTCTGTGTATCTTGTAGAGTTAGGTGAATACGAGAACAGAAATGCAAGGAACATCCACATGCACAGGAAGCACTGTTCTGGAGCTGGTCTTTAAAATGTGACTGTGATTTTCCTGCACTGACATTTCAGAAACACCCTGGTCCACGGATATACAAAGAATAGAGTCTGCCATGGTTTGAATCAGGTGTTGTCCATAAATTTATGTGATCTGAATGCTTGGTCTTCAGCTGATGGCTGTCTGGGAATTAGAACCTTGTTGGAGCTGTGTTTTTGGGGGTGGGTTGATGGGGGTTATAGTAGCTTCCCCTTGCCAGTTTTGGCACACTCTCCTGCTGCTGTTATCCATCTAATGTTGGCTAGGAGGTGATGTCCAGCCTCTACTCATGCCACTGTTTTCCCTGCCATCATGGAGCTTCCCCTAGAGTCTGTAAGCCAAAATAAACCCTTTCTTCCCATGCTGCCTTTTGGTCAGGTTTTTTTTTGTGCCAGCAATGAGAAGGTTAACTACAACATATCCATATTACCCAACAGCATGCAATAATCAAAGGTTAGGTGGGCGTCAGCTGCTTAGTACCACACATGCAGTGCAGAGACACTTGCCTACTGCCAGTAAGCATCTGGGATTCCCTGAAGGTTGTATGTGAGCCATCATCATTCCAGCCGTGGTTTCAAAATTCCAGTATGTTCTGTGAGATTTCTTCCATCTTTGGAATAGTTCTGTAATAAAGTCAAGAAGGGACATATTCCTTTGCTAGCTTATATCTTCTATAGTGTTGACTTTTCTTTTTTTCTTTTCTTTTTTTTTTATACCCATGTACCTTCTTGGTTTTCTGTCATCTCAGAATTCCAAGTGAAAAAGGGAGGGACTTCAGGAGTATTTACCCCTAAGGATAAAGAAAATTATCGTGGTGAATCAAATGAAGACCTAATGTCTCTATTACTCTCTACTAAATAATATACTTACTTTTTTATCTTCATAATTTATTCATTCATTCATTCATTGGCAGTGCTGGCAATCAAACCTTGGTCTTTGCACATGCTAGGCAAGCACTCTACATCTGAGCCACATCCCCAGTTCTTGCTCTATTAAGCCAGGGCCTTGCCATGTGGCCCATGCTGGCCTGGGACTCAAGGTCATCCTCTTGCCTGTACCTCCTGGGTGCTGGGATTACAGGTGTGTAGCACTCCATCATCGCACACGGCACAGTATTTTAACATGAACAATGTGAACACATTGGTCAAATAGAGGTGGAGAGGAACTGGTGAGTGAAGCCTCTTTCTGAAAGAAGTCCCAGCTTCTCTAAGCATCAGATCTGTCTATGCAGAGTCATGGCCCAACTATGATCATGTGGACATTTGTCAAGAACATTCGGGACTGGAGAGATGGCTTAGTGGTTAAGTGAACTTCCTGTGCAAGCGTAAAGGCCTGAGGGGCCCTGAGACTGCCTGAGTCAAATCTCCAGTTCTCACATAAAACAGCTGGATGTGTCTGTGCAGGGAGAGGATTGCACCTCCAGTCCTGCAGGGGAACAGCCTTTCCCAGGCTCTCAAATTGGTAAGTGGAGGAGACTCCAGCTCAAGATAGAAGGGTGACGGAGTGGAGTGTGGAGATGAACACCTGTCATCCCACTCTGTCCTTTGTATGCGGGCAGATGGGGTGCCACAGGGACACATACACAAGCATAGGCCACACACACCACACCACACAAAGTACATCACACACACACACACACACACACACACACACACACACACAGCAAAAATATCAAAATCAAAAACAATGTCAGAATGATAGGCACCTCATATATTTTTAATTTTTAAAATTTCACTCTTTCAGTTAGCAGAGATTTTGGCATCATTCATTCTGGAATTTTCAAACAGTTTGTTTTAGTTGATTCTTATCTTTCCGCCTCTCTACAGCTTCCCTCATCCCCATTTTCTCCTACCCAGCATCCTCCTCTGTTCGCAGGTCATGTATGTCCTTGCCTTGCCCTCACCCCTCTTCCTGCTCAGCTCTTCATATTTCTCTTGGATATCGTTTCTAGATTTTACCCACAATTGCCTCTTCTAAATACATGCTTATGGATATAACAAACTAGGATCTGCATCCAACATGGAAATGCAAATTAAAACCCCTCTCAGATGCCATCTTGCCCCAGTCTGAATGGCGTGACAAGAATTGCTTGCCAATGCAGGCAAAGATACGGGGACAGAGGACCCCTTATTCCTTGCTGGTGGGAGTGCAAACTAGGTACAGCCATTGTGGAAACCAGTATAGATGCATCTCAAACAATTAGAAATATACCTCCTTTATATGACTCAGCTCTTCTGTTATTGGGCAAATATTTCAAGAATTCTATATACTCTACCACAGAGATACGTATCCATCTATGTTTATTGCTACTCTATTTGCAATACCTAAGACTCCTAATCAGCCTAGATGCTTGTTGGTAGGTAAATGGATAATGAAAATGTGGTATGTATACACAATGAAATTCTATGTCACGGTATGGACAAAATGAAATTATGAAATTCTCAGGGAAATGGATGGATCTGGAAAGAATTATTTTAAGTGAGGTTATCTGAGCTCAGAAAGACCAAAATCACATGCTCTCTCATGTGATTTTGACTCTTATTGCTGAGTTTCACATGTTGTTAATTTCTTCATAAATTGTTCAAAGCCACAAGCATTTCAGATACTGTGTACATAGGAGCCAATCAGATATCCTTACTTCACCGCCAGTTGCTGTCCTTCAAACTAGCCCAAGCAGGTATAGCTTGGAATTTCCAGGAAACAAGCAAAGCTGAGTATAAATGTGGCCGTGTATAGTTCCACTGTAATCCACTTGCATGACCTGAACACTTACTGTGTACCAAGCCATCATGAGATCCTATACAGGCAAAGAAGTAATGCGTTGTGGTCAGGTGCTCTGAGGTTAATGTGTGCTGGGGAAATGGTCCTTTGGCCACTGGCCAGTTTGGCCATTTGGATCTCAGAGGTAGGATTCCAGAAGTGTCTGCCGTAGTCAGCCACACGCCGCTGGGATGAATCTCTAAATCACGCACGATTATGGGAGGAAAATATTTATTGAGCAGATTCAGGGGAAGAAGTTAAGGGAAAAAAGGCTGGCCCCTTTCACAGATTTAAGCAGAGACAGACAGAAGCCCAGCACCAGCACCACAAGCAAGCACACTGTAACACACTGATTTACAAAAATGCAGAACTCCAGGTCAGGGTTTCGGCTCTTTTGCATATCTTTTTTTTAGTATTTTATATCCAAATTAGAAAGGGTCAGTCCCCAGGAGGCTAGGCCAAAGTGGTACTTCCTCTAGCCAGAAGCCTGGAGACAATTAATAATTTTAATAAATCCTTAATTCTTTTGGGGGACATTATTCAAACTACCACAATCCACCCCTGGCCCCCAAAAGAATTATAACTATTTATATTATGTTTAGTCCAACTTTAAAGATTTTATAGTCTTATTAACTTTAAATTTTGTAAAATTAAAACAAGTTATAAAATTTTAACATATAATGGCATAGAGCAAACATTTGGAACTGCTGTGAGGCATAACAAGGAAAGACGGGGCCAAGGCAAACTCAACAAATATTAGTAAATATCTACGTCTGCCGTTTAAGTCCCATAGCACAGCCAGTGACTGACAAGTCTTTGGATTTTTTAATTTTGTCCCTCCAGCTTGGCTGAGTATTTGGGGAAACTTTTATCCCAAGTCAACAGCGCTCCATGGTAGTCCTTGCAAAGTCCTGGTATGTCTACATCTTCGGGTCTCCACTGCAACCCACGGTCCACCTTCCAATGGCTTTATTTGCCAACCAGGGACTCCACGCCCTGTTTTAAATACCGCATCTCAGCAGCGGCTCTTGGAACCGTGTGCACTTCACGACCCACTCCACGCATGCATTCTTTATGCTTTTAAAGGCAGTATCAGGTATGCAGGACACAGCCATGTTGTTAATTCAGGGACAAAAGAGACATGACCTTGAAGAACAGATTTCTTTTATTTAGTGATTTTTTTTTAAAGAGTTTGTACAGTCCATCTTTTTGTCCTTCCTGGGTGGAAACACCTCAGGCATCTCTCCATCAATGTAAAGCAGTTGGGCCATAAACAAAAGCCAGTCTCTGGGCCAGTAAAATAACTTGCTTTGAGGTTTTTTTAACTTTAAATCTTAAATCTCAGTCCCATATCCATAGCCAAGCATATAGTCCATTTTTTAAGTTTAGCCTTGGTCAAACCCTCTGGGCATGGGCAGTAGGACGCATCCACCCCTTGGCCCAGGCACACACTTCTATCAAAGTTTTCTGCAGTCTCTCCTTCCCCTTAGAAAATTTACAAGCCAAGCCTCTAAATGTAATTCTCTCTGCACTGAGCATTTCCAAATTCTCACCAGAATAGTCCATAAAACTTGGCTTACCGCTCTGGAAGGCATCTTCAGTTGCAAGTATCAAATACATGTCCATTCCTCCAGTATACAAGTTCTAGAAGATCAAAATTCACATGGTCAGATTCATCTCAGCAGATCACCCCACTTCTGGTACCAAATCTGCCGTAGTCAGCCACACGCCGCTGGGATGAATCTCTAAACCACGCACGATTATGGGAGGAAAATATTTATTGAGCAGATTCAGGGGAAGAAGTTAAGGGAAAAAAGGCTGGCCCCTTTCACAGATTCAAGCAGAGACAGACAGAAGCCCAGCACCAGCACCACAAGCAAGCACACTGTAACACACTGATTCACAAAAATGCAGAACTCCAGGTCAGGGTTCCGGCTCTTTTGCATATCTTTTCTTAGTATTTTATATCCAAATTAGAAAGGGTCAGTCCCCAGGAGGCTAGGCCAAAGTGGTACTTCCTCTAGCCAGAAGCCTGGAGACAATTAATAATTTTAATAAATCCTTAATTCTTTTGGGGGACATTATTCAAACTACCACAGTGTCCCTTATTTGGAGTCTCTGATGGAGAAAATAATGAGGGCCCCCACACTGAATGAGCTCTTCTGCTGTGTTTCCTGAGATTCCCGTGATGGAGGGCGACAAGCTGACACAGAGATGCCTGTGGGTTGGGTGTGCTTCCCCTCTAACTCCCATGACATCGACACCCACCAGCAGCTGCTGGATGATCCAGGAGGACTTTCAGGGAGAATCAGTATGCAATAAGGATAGTGATTTGCATTGTGACCTTGCTCTGCTCGTCTTTCCTTCCATCCTCCCTCCCCCCATCTCTGTCCTCGGTTCCTCTTTTCTTTCTCTCTCCCTCCCTCTCGTTTCTCACTCTCTTTCTCCCCTTCTTTCCCTCTGTCTTCTCTTTCTGTTCCCTTCTCTCCATCTTTCCTCCCTCCTTCCAGTTTCTCTTAACTCCTTTTATCTTCTCCCTCTGCTTCTTTCTTACCCTCCCCGAACTTTCTACAGTGCTCCCTCTTTCGTCTCCTCCTCTTCCTCCTTGGTACTCTTTCTTTCCCTCTCTTTCTTTGGCTTTCCTTCACTTTTGTTTTCCTCTCTGCTTTCCTCTCCTCTCATCTCCTCTCCTGTCTCTCTCTTCCTCTCTCCCTCCCTCTCCCCCTTTCTTCCTCCTCTTCAACTCCATTTGTGGCAGAAGCTCTTTAATGAGTCTTTACACCCGAGGTTTGTAAGCTTAGCCCATCAGCATGTGGCTTGCTGTGTTAAAACCAAATGCTGTTCTCTGCATACATAGCCTACCATGGGGTTGGAATATTAAGTGTCAAACTCCAATACACTGGGGAAAGATTTGCAGCCGCCAGCAGGTACCTTCTGCATCCCTAAAAGCTGCTGGCCCCAGTCTATATTGATAAGCAGCCTCATTCCCCACGTGCCAGGTTGGCCAGCATAGCTGCCAATGTGCAGGTGACATGGGAGGTAATGTTACCCGCTGCTGGTCTCCTTCCCTGGAATGAGGAGAGGATGGGACTGACTGTTCAGAAATGTGAAGGTTACTCCAGAGAGCTCTGGGATCATTTTGTCAGTTTTGTTTGCAAAGAGATAGGCAGTGAAGGATTATGATCCTCTGTGCTGATAATGTCCCCTGGGCCACACGCTAATCCAGCAGGATGCCAGTGTAACACAGCCATTTTCTTCACACATTTCAGAGAGGTTATCACAGAGGGCAAAGATGGAATGAAAAGGCTGAGGCGATAATTATTCAACCCCCTCCTCATCTTCTGTGGAGGAATCAGAGCCCAGTTCTCTACTCACACAGTATAGTAGAGGATCATCATTCTTGTCACAAATGTGTGCTGACTGCTGTGACACCCCTGATGTCACAGAAATCATGTGTGTGGGGATGGGGATTGAGCTCAGTGGGTAGAGTGCTTGTCTAGCATGTACCAAATCCTGTGTTTCATTACCATGGTGATATAAACCAGCATTTAGCAAGTGGAGGCAGGAGGATCAGAAGTTCAAAATCTCCTTGGCTACAAAAGGGAGTTTGAGTCTAGTCTAGGCTGGAGACCCTATTGGGTAAAGAAGAAAGGAAGGAGGGAAGGAAGGAAGGAAGGAAGGAGGGAAGGAGGGAGGGAGGGAGGGAAGGAAGGAAGGAAGGAAGGAAGGAAGGAAGGAAGGAAGGAAGGAAGAAAAGAGAGCAGGAAAGAAAGAAATCACATTTGCCTAAACACAACATTGTCCCAGGTGCTGAATTCCATGCTAGGTATCCCAAGAAGAGAGGGTCAACATTTATCTTTGAATGTACTACCTGACTTTAATCACTGAAAATCCAGAGAACCTTTCCTTCATATACCTTACTCATCTGTGGACTAAGAATTATGACACTGTTTATTAAACCAGATTTTTATTTTTAATTTTGTCTTAGTGTATTTTCAATATATAAAGTGATGGCTGGCAAAATGACATTTTCATTCAAGTATATCATGTACCTTAACCACATTCAACTCATTATACTTTCCTGCCCCTATGCCATTCTTGATAGTTAATTTCCTCTTCCCAGATAGTTCCCCTCTTCATAGTGTGTGTGTGTGTGTGTGTGTGTGTGTGTGTGTGTGTGTGTCTAATATAGTTCCGTGAGAGAAGAAACTTGATGTTTGTTTTTCTGAGCCTGGCTTATTTTGTGTAACATAATGATCTCCATTCCAACCGTCTTGCTGCACACGATGTAATTTCATACGTACATTTTCTTTACCCATTCATCTGTTCATGGATACTTAGGCTCATTCCATATCTTACGTTCTATATATAGTGTAGTGATAATCGTAGTGTGTAGGTATCTCTGTGGGTATACATACTCAGGTGCTGTAGCTACAACATATGTTTATTTTGTTTGTTAATTAATTAATTATAGTTTGTTAATTACTTCATTAATTAATGTATTTATAAACAGAGAAACAGAGAAAATGGGCACACTGGGGCCTATAGCCACTGCAAGCAAAATCCAGATGCATGTGCCACTTTGCACATCTGGCTTTAGATGAGTACTGGGGAATTGAACCGAGGTCATTAGGCTTTGCAGAAAAGTGCCTTAACCTCTGAGCCATCTCTCCAACTCTAGTTTTAGTCTTTTGAGGATTTTCCCTCCCGATTTCCACATGACTGTACTAGTTTATACTCAAACCAGTACTGAATAAGGGTTCCTTTCCCCCTTGCATTCTCCTTAGCATTTGCTGAATGACAGCCAATATGACTGGGGTGTTTGTCCTGTTCTTTACAGTGCTCAGCCTGGGCCATGATTGATTCTTCCCACACCCTAAGGTACTACTCCTGCCTTTAAGACCCAACAGCTCCCCAGGAACTTCGCATTACTATGTACCACTGGTAGCAAGCATATCCCTAAGATGTACATAACAATTATCAATTGTGTTGTTTCATAATAAAACTTTAACATCTGTGAGAGGCTTTCAGATTCCTTTCAGTTCAGTTTAGTGGAGCTACAAAATCTCTGAATTTTGCCTTTAGCCGAGCAGACCCAAATGGTTCAATTAGCATTGGACACACACACACACACACACACACACACACACACACACATACACACACACACGATTCACTGAGACCTGGTTGCTGGATGGACAGCAAGTTATTAAAAACAACTGAAAATATCCCTAGTGTTAATTCACCAAAGAATATTCATGAATGTCCACCCCTCTTAAGAGAATATTTCCCAAAGTTAGCTTTTGAAACGAAACAAATGTTAATGAATTTACACATAGGTCATGTGGTAATTTGAACATAAAGTGTCCCTCATTGCCTCTTGTGTTTGTGCCTAAGCATCATAATTGATCCCCAGTGGTGACAATTTGGGAGGTAGAGCCTTGTTTGGGGGTGGTATGTTACTGGGAATGGGCCTTGAGGTCCTGCCCAACTGGGTATACAGCATTAGCTCACTCTTACTGCTACTTCCCCACTGCTGTGACAAGATGTGATGCCCAGCTTCTGTGTTGCCGTGCTTCCCCTGCCATGTTGAAGCATCCGCTAGAGACAGTGAGCTGAAGTAAACTTCTTCCTCCCATTTGCTGCTTTTTAATTGTCAGGTGTTTGTCCCAGCAATGAGAAGGTTACAACAACAGGTGAATACAAACACAGTCTAATTCTTTAACACATCACTCCTCTGTATGGGCGTGGGTGAAAGATTGGGAGTGTTGGTCTGGGTTTTGTTCACAAATGATCTTCCACACCCCATATGGCAATGTAGAGATTAAGAACACACAGGGGAGATCAGGCTGTGCACATTGGAACATGAGGAGGGGACAGGAGGGTCCTGGGGACTCTAATTCTCCCAGTGCTGTTTCGAACTTCATCAGTCACCTTCCTTATGACAGGTGTAGCAGTCCACAATCTGATGGGTAAGAAGAGTCACCCTGAACCCAGGGGCAGGTCAAATGTTCAGGATGGAGGAGGAAGGTGAGGGGAGAGGAAGGAGGGGAAAGAGGAGGGGAATGGAAAGAGGATTGTGCAGGTTAACCCTGGACATGGGTCGCAGGGGCACCTGTCAACGGCTATCCCATTCCTTGGTTTGCTTCTTACAGTATATTCCATAGGGACCATTAGCTACGTGCCAGGATTTACCAGGCAGAGCTGATTCCCTTCAGTATTCACGTACTTCTCAACATGACTTCAGCGATGAGTGATGCTACCTGGGTTCCCACATGATAGCTGTATAGATCAAGGCTCAAAGAGGTCCTGTCACTTGCCTAAAGTCTCCGTCAGCAGAGGAGGAAGGACAAGTATGTAAGCCAAGATGGGGGCTTCAGAGACTGCAGCTGATTAGTGACTTCCCCAGCCTGTTTTCACCTCTCACCTCCATCGTTCTCTCCTCCATGGCCAGCTGTGCTCACATCCATATCAGAGCAGGCTGCGCCAAGCTCACACCTCCTTAAGGCACCCTTAATCATTGCATGACCAAGCTGAGGCTCACATTTTTGCAGAGCCTAAAAGCTAGAGTTGCTGAGTTGGACATAGCTGCCTGGTTCCTGATCACATTTCTTCAGGGAGCCAGGCTGTCTGAGCTCATTTTCCTCCATGAGAAATGTCATCAGTGCCAGTGTGGTGGCACATACACACCTGTCATCCTAATATTCAGGAGGCTGAGGCAGGAGGATCAGGAGTTCAAGGACAGTCTGGTCTATACCATGAGAGGCTGTTTCAAGACAGATAGATGACTAGACAGACAGACAGACAGACAGACAGAAAGAGGTGCAATTCAGGCCTAGTAATATAAGGGTAAAAGCCTATAATCCTAGCTACTTGGAAAACTGAGGTAGGAAGCTCAAGCACATAAGTCCAAGGCCTAGACAACTTAGAAAGAATTTGTCTCAAGTTAAAATTAAAAAAGAAATTAAGAAAGAAAAGAGGCCTGGAATATAGCACAGTGGTAGAGCATTTGTGTGTCATGCACAAAGCCCCGGTTCAACGCCCCAGAAATGAAGAGAAATAAAGTTAAGGAGAGTTCTTGAAACTTAGTGGCACACTCTAAGACAACTAATATTTGTGCAGGAGAGCAAGCCTTAAGTGAGATTACACACACACACACACACACACACACACACACACACACACACACACACACACTATCCCCTTAATGCTCAGGACAATCCAGTGACAGGCACTATTGAACCCTCACCAGAAGAAGTGTTCAAAGTGACCCACAACTGACCCAGATCCAAACTCAGGGGAAGTCCAGAAAGCAAGCCCTGCTTCCTCAAGATCTTGAGTTCTTCCATTATGTTTTATGTCTTTAAGGACAACACTGGAAATGCAGATACTTTTTTTCTTGAAAATGCCTGTATTTCCAGTAGTTTTAAGTTTAGTCTATATGGTTCATTTTGAACTTGAAATTATGCTGGAAAGAAATGACCACCCTGAGCAAACCTCGATGACATCTTCCATTAAAGCTTCAATAAGAATGGTCACCTGAAGTGACACTGACCACTTGCGAAGCTTTGCATGACTTCTCTCTGGTTTTATGGTTTTTCCTCTCTCCATTTCCCTGATGAGGAGTGCTGTATCGATCCACCTTCTGCCTCACTATTTTCCTTCATTTCATTGTCTGCTTTTCTGGAACATTGCACCAAATGGTTTGGTTGTTCTTTGCTGAACATGAAGGATTGCCTATCAAGAATATTCTTTTATCTTCCCGAACCCAATGCCTTTTCCAACAACCACAAAAAGTTACATATTCCCTTCTGACCAGATGGGATCTTTTTTGTATGTTTGATTATTTATTGTTCTTTTAATTTAGAGGAGCAGAGTTTTATGTTGAAGGATAGATGGTCTTCTTTCTCAGTGTTGGCCTTTCCTGAAGCTTACATACACGTTTGGGATCTCTTTGCTCTTATTCTTACTGAATTTTCCTCTTAGGACCCTACACCATCACCAGATTATCCTTAGCAAGAAAAAGAAAAAGAATTTGTTCTGTTCTGTTTTTCAACAGAGCCTCTCTATTACTCAGGCTGGACTGGAGCTCACTATGGAACAGAGGTTGCCCTCGAACTCATGGCTTCCCTTCTGTTTCAGCTTCCCTAGTTGCTGAGATGGCAAGCCTAGCTGGCAAAAAGCTTTGTATATATGTGTGCATGTGTGTATGACCATGTTGTGTGTGTGTGTGTGTGTGTGTGTGCATGTGTGTATGACCATGTTTGTGTGTGTGTGTATGCACATGTGTGTGCATGTGCCCATGTATGCACATTCATGAGGAAGCCAGAGGTCAATGTCAGGGTTCTTCCTTGATCTTCCTTGACCATCTTATTCTCTGAGACAGAGTCTTTCACTGAACCTGGAGCTCACATTCATTTGGCTAAACTTGCTAGCCAGCTTCCCCTAAGGATCCTCCTACCTCTGCCTACCTAGCAGTGGGATTATAGCATGTGTCTGGATTTTTAGGTGGGTTCTGGGGATCCAAATTCAGGTCTCCTCGCTTGCCTGGCTAGCATGCTACTGACAGAGACATCTCTCCTCTCTGTAGAGCCCTTTAAAACAAGGAGATCCAACTTCTTTCTTATAGAATTGGCAACTGGGGCCTAGAGGGACTTAAATCATGCAATCAAGACTCAGCAGCTAGCTAACAGTATGCAACCAGAACTCAAGTCCCTTTGAGTGATTCATTTAGGAGAAAAGTGTAATTAAAGCCTTATATTTTCCAGAACACCAAAGTCAGGAAAGAATTTTTTTAGATGTAAAAAGGGAAGTCAGCAATGAAGCTTTGAAAAATGCCCTCGGTGACTCAGAAAAAAAAATACAAGATTACCAGTGATCATAATGTATATGTTTTATGTCAGGGCACCTCCGTATGTAGAGGGGGCCCTACTGAAGTGATTCTGTCGGGATCTAATGCTTACTGTCTTTATACATAAAGATAACTGCACCAAGTTTGTCTTGATCGTTTTACTATCTCCTTGAGATTACATTCTTGCTATGATGAGACTGGCTTGGATTTTCAGTATAGTTGTGAGACCTTTCTTAGCTTGAAATGAATTCTGATAAGCTGATTATCTCTCTGGAGAAAATCTGATGTCCATATTTCATAGTTTAGTTCCTATCATTTTAGGGTGTTTTTATTCTGAGACATCCTCTCAAGTCTGAATTAAATAAGGTAATAAGCTATCTGGGAGTCCAACACATATTAAGTAGAAGTATTTTTAAAAAAACTATTGAGACCTACAGAGTGGAGGATGGGTTTTCTTGATGGTACATTTTCTCTCTCCCTGTTGAATCAGGAGGCTGCCGGTTTCCTTTCCTTTATGGAGCGTTTGAGTTATGAAGCTCAGAAATAAAGTGTTCTCAGCGGTGTAAATAAAGCCATAATCTGAGCAAATATATCACGCTATGTACTGAGGGTTTTCTTTTTGCTTTTTTTTTTTTCTTGTCTCATTCTTTCTCTCCTCCCTGCAGTCTGCCTGATGCCACTGTGTATTGTTGACATATTAATCTTGGTAATAGAAAAGGAAAGCTACTTTTCATTGAGAAATAGATTCAAAGTAAAAGATGATTAATGACCAAAATTGCCTTGTGTTCCCAGTGATGTGTTCTGTACCCCAGCACTATAAATCTGCCTGTGCCTCTCCCTCTCGTGAGCTTTCGGATTACTCCATCCGTTCTTCATCTCCTCTCACTGGGTCTAGGTGGCTTGGCACCCACCCTTCCTGGAGTCAGGAATGGGAGTGGGTGACAGTGAACGTCTCCTAGAGACACTTCTCCGCATACCTGATCCAGGGGGTCTAGGAACTGGGAAATGTATGAACTGTATGGGAGGAAGTCTGTTGGAGGTTTCAGTTACTTTCACGTTGCTATGACAACAATATCTGACAGAATCAATTTAAGTGTGTGGGGGAGGGATATTTATTGTGACTCAGAATTTCCATCAAGGTGGGAAAAGCATGGTAGGTTAGCTCACTTGTGGTGGATGAAGCATGGGCAAAGGCCAGTCAAATGATGGCATACCAGGAAGCAAAGAGTGCCACTGAAACCAGGGGGTGGCTATTGCCTCCAAAGGCCCATCCCAAAGTGACCTACTTCCTCCAGCCAAGCCACACAGCCTGAAGTTTCTAAGGAATTCCAAAACAGTACCACCTATTGGGGAACAAACATTCAACACTTGAACTAGTGAGGGACATTTCAGACTCCAAACTGTACCAAGATTGTCCTTGGGATGACTGTGTGCCTCTTTAAGGCTGTTGATCACATTGGCACAATTTCCATCTCTAATGAGAGGTCGAAGGAACTTGTGAGAGATGGACAGTCCTCAAAGGCTCTTGGTTGGCAAGAGATGATCTACTGTGTGCAAGCTGGAGCTCATGGTGGCCTCCTGGACATCTGAACCTCTCATGTGCACAGGCACACTAGTATCTCTCTTAGGTTATCTAAGGTTCTTCCTGAAAAGTCACTTGATGTCTTCTTAGAAGAAGAGCACAGCCAGTTGTGATGGCACACGCCAGTAGGATATTGCTGAAGAGGCGGAGGCAGGAGGATCAGGAGTTTGAGGCCAACTGGAGCCACACATTTTCTGAGGCAGAATTGTTCTGAGTTCAAGGCAAGCCTGGACTATATATAATGAGTTCCAGGAAAAAAAAATCACAAAACACACATAGCAAAATATAAGTAGATAAAGTAGATAACTAGGTAAACAAACAAACCCGAGTGGAAGGAGAACACACTCTTGTAGAAGTAGTCCTGTGTCATCTCCACCCACATTAGGGTTCAAGTCTGGGTTGCTCTGGGGACTTACTCCAGGGGCCATGCTTCTTCTGAAACTCGGAGATGGCACCTACAGCACAGAGCTGGAGCAGAGACAGAGCAGACTGCTTCATGCAAATGCCTTCTCCCAATGTCTGGTTCAGTGTGAGCATCGGGCATCTCTCTTCCTTATCTTCTTGTTCTTGATCATTTTCTCATTTTTGACATTGCCTTTTTTTTGCATGAGTATGTGTCTGTGGTATGCATGCATTTGTGTAGTGTGTTCCTATGTGTGTGGGTACACATGTGTGAGAGCGTGTGTATGGAGCCCAGAAGTCAACATGAAGTCTTTTTCCATCATTTGCCATTGTGTTTTTGAGACAGGATCTCTTACTGAACCCAGAGTTCACTGACTTGACTAAACACACTCGCCAGCAAGCCTTGGGGATCCTGCTGCCTCTCTCTCCCCACTGTTGAGATTGCAGGTATGTGCTATCATACCCAGCTTTTACACATGCGCTGGGAATCTGAACTCAGGTCCTCATGATTGTGTGACAAGTGTTTTACCCGCTGAGCCATCTCCCCAGGCCCCTTGATGTTACTTTATACAAACTCACATAGACAATCCATGTTGGTCCCAATTATATGTTACTGTACTCTTTTTTAGCTGCAAGATTTTCTATAATCTTTACTTATTATCTAGACCAACTTCAGCTTGGGAGGAGGGCTTGAATATGACTTAATTAGGTAGAGGTTTGGGAACAGACACCATGGCCATACTTTAAAGCTCTTCTATGTGTTATGTCATCTAAACACGGTAGGACTATTAAAAGAGAGATAGCCTTATCACTTAAGCATGAGACAGTTGAGGCACAGAGATGCTAAGGTAAGCCAAGTTCATGCTGCTAAGAAATGTTAAAGTGGAGATTTATATATGTTGCAGTCAGCCACACGCTGCTGGGATGAATCTCCAAACCAGGCACAGTTTATGGGAGGAAATGATTTATTCAAGCTACAGATCCAGGGAAGTCCCATAAAAGTGAAAGAGGCTGGTCCTCTTTCACAGGTCCAAGCAGAGAGAGAAACCCATCACCAACACCACACACACAGAACAGCAAAACAGGCAGGAGGGCAAGGAGAGAATTCTTTCACCTATATATAGGCTTAGGGTGGGGTCTTGCAATTTTATCCCAAACTTAATGGCTTCCTGAGTCTCTGGAATTTCCTTCCTTCACTGCCCACACAGGAAAGGATGTTTATTTACTTCTAGCTCCTTTGAGCTTCCTTATATCCTGCCCCCTACTGAGAGGCTGCCTTCCTGTGAACCTCCTCAGAGACCCACCCAAGATTACTAAAAAGGTCAAGTTGACAACAAAACCTAACCATCACAATATCTAAGTGAGTATGACATCCAAGGTCCATACTTCCATCATGGATATCCTCATCTCTGAAAGTCATGGTTTGCCTTCTAGCTAACCTGACAGAGCTGGACATAGATAGGTGGAAATGTTGCCCTCGTAGGAATAATGTCCAGGGCAGGTTGTTGGCCTCAGATTGAGACCCCAGGATATGTGGGAGGAAGAGTGGTTTCATCCTAAATCACTCATTCACTCAGAGCTGTTTCATAAGCACTGGGTTTGTTTGTTACAGAGCACGCTGCCGAGAAGTGAACCCTCTAGGTGCAAGATGTGGTGAGGCCTTTAGTCCAAACAGGACAGACACCAACCAAATGCTTCTGTTTAACTGTGCTGTGACAATTAAGGTGGACATAACAGCATGGGACCCTGTCTTAGACTTGCAGTGGAAATGGTGAGAGAAGGCCTCACCAAGGAGGTGCTATGTGAGCCAAGAGAGCGATGATGGGCGGGAGCCACACATGGGTCTCCCTTTCCTTCAGGCCTGTCTTTGCAAGCTCACTGGGTTGCAGACAATCTCATGCCCCTCCATTATCACTCATGCATTTGAAAGGAAAGTTCCAGAAGCACCTTTCCATGGAAGTTTGACAGTTGTTTCTTTAAAGTGTTGCAAGCTTGGCCATTTCTACCTGGATGAGACCCATTCCTTGTCTCAGGAACTAGTGCTGCAAGACGAGCTTCAGGCACTGATGGATTGGGTCAACTCACTTCCCCGAACTTGAAGTATATGCCAAGACTCTTGTGTTCCTTTCAGTGGAAAATCACTGGATATTTCTGTGGTCCAGAGAAGGGCTGCACTGATCTCCGAACAATTCTGTGTGGTGTCCGTAACTGGCCCCCAGTGGTCATCTGTCTTATTGTTCAATCTATTCAAGGGTCTGTCCATGGGAATTAAAAAAAAATTCATCCTTCTGATTTGCCTGGCCTTGTCGTGTTCCTTGGGAAACATGGCATGCCACTGGAGAGCCCCTGATTAGATCAAAACACATGGACTCTCTGGGTTCCTGGCAGAATTGGTGCAGGATACTTCATGGGTGCTGCTTTGTGAAGTCAGTGCTCTGAAAATGAGCTTCAGGGCCTCATTGGAGAGCCACATGGGACAGCATGGCTGGATTTCAAGGAAGAGAGGCAGACCAAACATTGTTCAGAGGCACAAACTTGATAGGCACAAACAGCTGTGTTAGGTTGTTGACTTTGTTGTTCCCAAGCTGTAGACCTGGAGTGGGTTCTTTCAGTTACTTAATAGCAACTCTGTCATTCTCGCTATGGTTTGAATGTGAGATGTCCCTCGCAGGCTCATGTCTTTGGAGCCTTGGTTCCCGGCTGGTGGAGTTGTTTAGGGAGGTTATAGCACCTCTGAAACATGGAGTCCAGTTGTCAGGCACAGAGCTGTAGGGCTGGATGATTCTGGCCCGAGGTCTCTGCTACCTGGTATACTATAAACTCCTCTTTCCACAGATAGAGCCCCAGCCACCATGCCTCTCCACCGTGAAACTGAGCCCAAATGAATCCTCCCTCCTAAGTTATATTCCGTAAGGTACTTGGTAGCTGTGATGAGAAATGTAGCCAATACAGTCCTTAAAGGAGGATTAGTAGTGACTGCATTTGTACCTACTTTTGTAAGTAAATACCAGGTACCTGGTTGTCCTAGGTATTCTTGTTATTATCTGTTACATATTGGATAATATCTCATTTGTATTATTTATATCCTATTAATAATAAAGCTATGATTATCTAATACTAATGAGATAACAATTCTTTTTTTTATTGTCCATAATGAGTTACAATATTTAGTGAGCAAACAATAAGTTGTTATTCCCAATTCCCTGCTTCCCTCCCCTCCCCAATCTTCTGGATAACCTCCTCCATGGGTCGTCTGGATCAGTCCTTGTATGAGATAACAATTCTAACTGGTTCTATATAGTAATTACTTCAGTTTTATTATATAATAACTAATTTATAATTTAGCTATATTTAATAATATAATTTAATTAATGCCAACACAAATTAGCATATGAAAATACTATTATATAGCTGATTAGGTTCTTATTTATTTATATTTATTTATTTATTTATTTATTTATTTTAGTGACAAGGTCTCACTCTGTAGACCAGGCTGGCATTGAATTCATGGCAATCTTCCTGCCTTAGACTCCAAGTGCTAAGATTAGTGAGCCAGTATGCCCAGCTTTGGACTCATATTATAATTCTTCAGATCCTTAAGAACCTGGGTGTGAGTCTACCTATGCCTTCACATCTGAGACAGGCAGGCAGTTTTTATCCAGGGCCAGAAGGTGAGTGTGGATGAGCATATGAACTAACTAGCATATCGTACTGGAGTAGGGATGCAGCCATGATGAATGTCCTGGACGATGTCCCATTAAACCTTTATTCAGAAATCATCAGGCCATGTGTTCAGTGGACAAAGCCCACAAACCCTGATTTGCTGACATGCTCTCCAAACACACTTGATGGACAGAGTTTCAGGGGTTGAAACAACTTCACTAATGGCCCTGGAGTGCTCTTGCCTGGATGGCTTGGTCCCCAGGGCATGCCATCATATCACAGAAGCCCACTTTGGCTAGTGTTGGCCGCAGTGGAAGTTTCTTGAGATGTGTGGGAATCTCTAGCCAGGCATTGGAAGTGGTTGGAAAATAGCAAGCATCATCTTTAGAAAGACAGGTATTGGCCTGGGGTCTTGGGAAATGGCTCATGGATAAAGTACTTGCTGCCCATTCATGAATGCCTGAGGATGAGTCCCCAGAACACACACACAGACACACACAAAATCCAGAAGCTATAGCACATGCACTTGTAATCTCAGTGTGTACGTACCTGTGAGATGGGATGGGGAGATAGGAGAATTGGTCAGGGACCAGGTAGCCTGGTGAACACAGCAGGGAACAACAAGAGACCCTTCCTCAAACAAGGTACAAGTACAAACACCCAAAGTAGGTCCTCTGACCTCCACATGTGTGTCTGCGTAAGTGCACACTTTTGCACGAGAGCACACACACACACACACACACACACACACACACACACACACACACACGTACCTTCGGGCTTCACTTTTTAATGCACTGCCTGGGCCCAGCCATGGGAACTCCACTGCTCTGGTTATAGGAGACACCTTCATACTATTTTCCAGCTAAAACCATGTATATCTTCCTGCTCACCAGTTTTCTGGTAAGTTTAATTTTATAGAGACTGAAATAATCAAGTCTCGTGTGTATATTTCCTTTCAAAGTGTTATGATCACTTTCTTTGAATTCAGTGCCCTGTCTTATGTACTTGGTGGAAAAAAATAATATCCATATGCCCTGAAATTTCCCAGAGGTTCAGATTCCTTTTACATGCTGGGGCTCCCTGAAGTTTTGAGCAGACTAAAAAGAGCCTCCTTGTCTTGCCCGGGTCCTGTTATCTCTAGCGAGTTCAAATGCAATTTCTCAGAGATGGTTATGGTACCTCTTGGTTCTCTCTGGCCTCAAATGTGAATCTAGGAATTCTTTGGTGTACAGAGAGCCATATCCTTTTGACAGACAGTGCAAATTAAAAGATCTGGTATAGCCCAGGAGCCAGGGACCCAAACTTGCCCCTTGGGTTTTCATTTAGAGTTAGGCACTGCAGACACTTACTGCTGACAGGGAAGCAGAGGCTGGTGGCAGAGAGCGAGTGACAGGAGGCTCGTGCCAACCCGTAATTGGGAGGATTATTTTTAATCAGAACATACCCTACAGCCCAAACATTAGAAATCTCCTGTAAGGCCAAGACAGGAAATTAAGCACATGAACAAGATGGCTCAAAGTGGGGGAGGTAACGCGATGTGGGGTGTGATATTGTTAGGCTCTGGAGGTCCCTGGAGCTTTGGGTGGAAGTTTGCTTCCCTTGAGAGTGAGGTGGGAGGGGCATTCCATTGAGCACCTGAAAAATGTCTTGATCCCCCATTTCACAGGCAAATGCAACAAAATTAAATGCAGCAGACAGACTAATTGAGGTTTATTGCATTTAAACAGGATGACAAGTCAAATATAAGCCTCGGGGTAGCAGCTATAATTGTAGTACATCAGTAAAGAAAGGAGACCCATGGGTTCTCCGTTTTCAGAAATCTGTTGTGAGTACCTACTATGAGTACTAGGTACAGTGTCAACCCCTAACGCAGGGTTGTAACATGAAGTCTGCGTTGGCTGGAATGACTGTTGCCAACAGTGAAGCTCTTGACCATATCCAGATACATGCTGGGTAGCCATGTGCTCAGGATTGTTGCCAGGGAATCATGGTGTAGAATCTTTGCTTTCACCCTCATCAAAGATTATTAAGTCTGGTCTGAAGACAGGGAAACTAAGGCTGAGAGATGTCAAGCAGCTCAGTGAATGAGAAAGGATTTGACATTGGAGTCTGTGTCTAATACCTTGCTCACTGTCACACATGAATGTGATCAAGCTCAGCCTGGAGGCTTGTTTAACAAGTTAAAGTAGGGGAGAACACATCTTTGGGGTACACTCAGCAGAGACCAGGCACCTAGGTGAGACTTCCATGGGGTAACTTTAAGAGCTGATGGGGGGAGTCAATCCCCAAAGTCCTGGCCATGTGCAGTACAATGAGAGGGGATGTCTTGCCCATGGTTCTCTTTAGAAAAATAAGCCACATATGTAAAGGAAAATGATACCTGAGGTCAGGCTTTAGAGATTTCACAACAAATACAGGGTGTTACTGTTACTACCTCATCACTGCTGGATAAACATCTGGCCAGAAGCAACTTATGGGAAGAAATGGTTTATTTCAGGCTTACAGACTCAGGTGAGATTCCATCAGGGCAGAAGAAGCTGGTTCACTTACATAGACCTATAGCGAAGATGTACCACCAACAGCCATTAAACACTATAACAGCCAGAGCTCCAACTGGCTCTCTCCACACCCTAGGGCTGGACTAAAAACATCTGCCTCCCTTTGACATCTCCTCCTCCACCAGGCTACTGGGGACTTAAGTAGGAAGCATAATCTTAATCAAAAAAATGCCTGGGTCTATGGGGGTATATATCCAAACCAACACAGAGAAACATACCGGACCTTAGGCACAGCCAACTAGGCGCTCTGTGACCCTAGTGCACTAGTACCATAGGACAACAGCTTCTTGTTCTGTAGCTGGGAATCAGCAGCTTTCCTTGGGAAGGGACTCAACTCCTATCTAATGATGGCTGAGCACTCTCTCGCACCCTCCTTCCATCCTGGTATTACCATAGGGCCTCTGTGATGGGCTAAAGTTCTAGATTTCAGGTGACATTATTAAAGAATTGATAAAGCATGCAGTTAATAGCAAATGTTTTCTTTAGAAGAGAAAGCAACAGAAAAAGGCAAATATTTGCAAGTGGGCAGTGGGCTCAGGCAAGATGACTTCAGAGCCCTTGGATCATTGGGGATTATTTTTTATTTTTAAAAATATTTTCGGGGAATTGGGGATAGCAACTCATGGTTGGCCCACTAAACAATGTAACTCATTATGAACAATAAAGAAAAAAATATTTTTATTTATTTATAAGATAGACGAAGCATGGACACACTAAGGCCTCCTGCCACTGCAAATGATCTCTAGATGCATGCTACATTTTGTGTGTCTGGCTTATGTGAATACTGGGAATCAAACTGGGCCCATCAGGTTTACAAGCAACTCTGGACAGGTTTTACAAGTGCCTTTAACCACTGAACTATCTCTCCAGGTCAAGGGGCAGAAATTCTTTCTTAGGAGTTGAAGCATGGAAAAGCTGGTCCCATGAAGCAGGAACTGGATGACTCCTTACCTTGTTTGACATTTGGATTGTTATATAACTTTGAATGATCTGCACATGTATGACCCATGCATCCCAAAATTTTAAGCATTGTTTTACTCTATCATGCATACACATGAGACAGTAAATAGGGGGTTTCCTCTGACAGATCATGACAAGGACAGACTGACCTTCACTGTACCTGAGCCAAATAAATACCACCTAATGTTGGCCTTGCTTATCTCCCTTTCTACAAGAAAGTATCTGACCACAAGTTACTCACGGGGGTGGAGGAGCTAGTGATACCCTATTGGAAGAGGTAGATATATTCTTTCATAAGGAGTTATCCCTGGTTGAGACTGTCCCTGGCTAATCTGCCTTAACTGGTGTGACTAGTATCAGTCTCTCCAGGCTACAGACTTAAAGATCACCAGAAGCAGATTATACCCCATAGGGTGGAACCAGCTTCATGACTCTGTATACCTGCTGATGGTGCCTTCTGAGACATCTCTAAACACTTTGTGAGGATTGCTCAGCTCTCCCACAGAAGACTAAACACTACAAGCCTGGAGACAGGAGGAGATTCCCCTGCAATCTTTCTGCTGGGAGAATCCATGAGGCAGAGAATATGAGTGCAAAAACATTACAGCAGCCAGTCATACTTAGGGACTGGAGTTACCAACTTAAACTACATTCTGGTAGCCAAGAAGTCACCAACATCAGTGTTTTAGAGGTATCAAGTTGCTGTTTTGTTTATCCATGTGAATGGAATGCACAGGGGAAGACACCTAATGCACAAAGCAAGCATTTATAGCCACTCTGCTTGGGAGCAGGTATCCTTTCAGGTTTCCTCCATGTGCAGCTCAGAGTTAGTCCATAATCTCAGTGCAATGAAAATTCCAGTCAGTTCACCTGGGGTCCAAGAATCTCCCTGACTGCACATTGTTCTTTAGGTAGCTTGCAAGAGTCAGAGCATCTTATTTCTTTGGGCTGAGTGTGCCCTTGTTAATGAGCACTTTCATTCTTGCCTTGTATAACAGTGGTTCTCAGCTGTTGTGTGTATACAGTAGCCCACCTTATAGATCTGACAGATTCTTATTAGTGAGAAAGAGGGGATAGAAGATTAATTTCAACTGCAGTTTGGGCTTAAAGCAGATGTAGAGGTATAGACAGCAGGTTGATATGGACATGAAATTGATGGTTATTATCTCTGTACCGGATATAGGAGTGCCGGAGGAGCCCATGTAGCTCAAAGTAAACCTCTTCTTGGAATGGAGGTCAGTGTCCTTCCATGGCACTCCTCCATGTTGGGTCAATGAGAAATTGCTTCTGAGATTTCGGTGTGCTGTACAGCTGGTAAAGTGGCTGGGCATTGGGCCAGATGATAAAACTATACTGTGATTAAGCCCTGCCCTAAGCTTCCAGGCCTGTGCAGCTCAAGTCTTCCAAGGAAGAGCAAGCATGTGCAATCCATGCTCCATGAAGGATCTAGGAGTAGACTGTGTCACTTCCTGAAACTCAGTAGAGCTCAAAGGGTCAGTGAAAGTCACAGAGGGAACTCTTGGATGGAGATTGATGAATGGGCTCACCTTGAACCTAAAGAAAGCAGCTTAGGGAGAGAGAAAAACATAACTGAGAAGCTAGAGGAGAATAATGCCTTGCATCGTTTTAGTAGTTTGACTTGGACAGATTTTAGCATTAATGAATGAGGTGTTAAAAGGATAGAAGAAATGCTAATGCCTGGATTGGGGGCAGCTTGACCACAGTATCCATCATCCGTTTGTACTGAACAAGAGGATGCTTGCCCACTGTGAGGGGCTAAGGGTTCAGTGAATCTGTCCAGCTCTCACTAGGACTCAGATTATCTTCCTGCTGAGTTCATAGGAAGGAGTCATGGGGCTGAACTTTCTTTACCTGTCCCAATTCTTCTTCCCAAATCCTTTTCCTCTAGTTCTCTTATCTTTCATATCTCAGCTCCACAATCCACTGCAAAGGAACTTCAGATGCTCAGGCCACCTTGTCCATATGGCTTTAAGTGGGCACTGGGGAATCGACCCCAGGTCTGTAGGCTTTGCAGGCTAGTGCCTTAACCACTGAGCCATTTATCCAGCCCCACTGCTATTTTCTTAATAGAGGCCCTCCCTAATGTCCCTGACCAAAATCTGTCTTCTGTCCTTACTGAGAGTAATGCCTGTTATGAAAAAGACCTAAGAAATAACAATAGACTTTGAAGTACCGCCAATCTCTTGCTAAACATGATATTAAGTACATGCAACATATCAACTTTTAATAATCACTTCAGTCTCTGCGGAAGGTATTATGTATAATCTTAGCTTCCAAGATGAGGAAGCTCAGTGAAAGGTTGACTTGAGCCATGGTTGCAAAGCTAGTAGGTAGATAGTAGAGCTGAAGATGACTGGAATGATGGATGAATGGATAACATTGATGGGTGGAGTGGGTGACAGACGAATTTAGATGAATCTACGGATGCATGCATGCATGGGCGGGTGAGTGGATGAGACGGTGAGTAGATGGACGGAGGATGCATCTTAGGTGAGTGGGTGGGTGTGCACAGATGGATGGATGAGTAGTTGGGTGAGTCCATAGGGAGATGGATGAATGCATGCGTAGATGAGGAGGTGACAAGGTGAGTAGATAAGCATTTATGTGTGTAGTGGATTGCTGGATGGAAGGACAGATGCAGAGATGGATGGGTGGTGAATGGATGGGTAGGTGGACAGATGTATGAGTGTTCAGGTTAGGTGAGTGGAAGGGTGAGTAGGTGAACAGACAGGAGAATAGTAGGTGGATGAGTGGATGAATGAGTGGGTAAGCAGATAGGTGAATAATAAACAAGTGGGTAGATGGATACATGTCTGGGCGAGTGGGTGAATGGATGAAAAGATGGTGAATGGATGGATGGATGGATGATGAGTACGTTCCTGTTATCTGTTGGCATCCGTTTGTGAGATTGTTGGTTAAAATACATGTAAAACATCAAGTCACAAAGCACAAGATTCTAGAGTTTGAGCACTGTTATGCCCTCCTCCCCACTTTGGAGCTGACTAGTCCTGTCTGTCTCTGTTACTTCTGTTTCTACCCAAAGACATGACAGCCCTTTTGTGTACAGGATTTCATGGAAGTTCTTCAAGTCCCATTTGCAAACAACCCCTCTTTCAAGTCACTGAGTTCTTCAAGTTTTCTTTCTATTGTGCTTGCTGGGACTCTACCCCAGGGCCTCATGCAAATTAGAGAAGTACTCCAACAATGCACTACATCTCCAGCCTAAATTCAGAGATTTTAATGGCCATTTATAATTGAGATGATACTTTTTTATGTTAGCGAACATAATCCTTATGTTCTGGTTGGGTGATGATAGGTATGTTTGTGATACTTATTCCTGATAAGGCCCCTTATCAGTTGTGCCCATTTCATACACAAACTCACTGTCATTTCCAATGTGAACTTGTTTTTCCAAAAGACCGCCTGTGATGGCATGCTCAGGTATAAGGAAGGAGAGCAGAGAATGCTGCCTGACTTGATGTCAAAGTTCAGTTCTCAGCTCGCCATGACCTGCTTGCTCTGTGAACTATCTATCCTCTGCTAGAATCAAGAAAATAGCATGCGTTCCTTTTTGGGGCATGGAATTAGTTGATGTAAACATTGAAGAATTTCATCATTATTTTCTTCTCCTGTTTTCTTTCCTAGGAAACTTCTCAAAGACCTCATGCAAGTAGAACTCATAGCTTCCTTGATCTGGCTCAGAACTCAGTAAGTGCCACCTGTTTGGAATATCCATTACATAAATCTATTTGTTTCCTTGATCCTGTTCTCTGAGAAACGCTCTCTTCTGAAGGTCTATAACTCCCTCTTAAGCACTGCTATCTGCCTGTGTCATTTTGTTTTGTTCTGTTGTGTTGGATTCAGAGACAAGAACGAGGCTTGCTAGACAGGGCTACCTTCTGTTTCTCACTCCAGTATGTCAGTGGGTGATCCCTGTTGGTAGTCAACTGGAGGTACATATAAAGTATGATTATGTCACCCTTCTGATCCTAAAGATCTTCTCATGTGGAGAGGTCCTGTCATGCTCCCCAGTCATGTCACTCTCTAATGAAGAAAGAAAAAACAAAAAGCAAATAGATTTGTTGGTAAAACCATGTAACTCTGGAAACACTGAAGAACAATTCGTTTTGCCCTTTTTAGAGCCAGAGCACATGAACACTGTATAACATCACTGCGGAGAAGAAGAAAATTTGTACTTTAAAGAGGCAGGGGAACATTTTAGAAATTTCATTTGTTCTTAGCCAGTAAGCATTTTTTTCCACTGTCTGCCTCTCTTGTATGTGAGGACTTTATTTTGTTGACGCTAGCAGTATTTTGCCCAATTTCCCCCCATTTTAAAAAATTTATCCAGTAACATTAGAGAACACCTCCATAAAGACTAACTGATATCAGTCCTTCTCTGTGGTACTTCTGCTGGGGAACTTATTGTCTTATGAATAAAGCTGTAATAATTTAACCATAAGCATCAAGATTTCAGAATGGATCGCTTAAGGAATTATTTATTTTTCCAGAGGTAGCTCCGTCTGTGGGTTTCAGAATTGCTTCACATATTCTATTTCTGAGAGCAGTGGAGTGTAATGTGGATATGAAATATGTTATGTCAGAAAGGAGCAGGTGGAATGAGAGGCCTGGAGACCCTAGACCTGCAAGCAGCTCATCAAAGGGAATTCTTTTGCCCTCCTGGGATGGTGGTGTTACATGGCTGTTCAAATTGCTGTGGAATTTGCATCCGTAAGTGGAGAGGAGGTGGGGAGACAGGAGGATGTCAACGGATGATGGCGTGCTGAATATCCTATATCCAAGTGCCTCTGGGTCATCATGGGCAGCTGAAGCCTGTATCACTGAACAGGGGATTAGAGTCCAGGCTTTTGTTGCTAGTCATAAAGGAAATTCCATCTCTCATTCCCTTCTTGCGGGCATCTATCTTTTCATACCTTTGAAGTACAGACCACAGTATCTCCTAAAAACTGTGAGGCTTTGTAAGAAAAAGGGAGGATGTTGTTTGGCATGAAGTCTTTTCAGATCTTTTGGGTGTAAAGTTAAATATGTGTGTTACCTCATCTTCTTTCCAAGTAGCATTCTTCTCCTGCATCCCCGTGGGGGCAGGGAGAGATGGGCCAGGCAGGGGAGGAGAAAAAAAACAAACCATGAAGTTTTCAAAGATGGGTTTCCAGATGATATATGACCCTCCCACCCTCTGCCTAAGACACATACACATTGCTGCTTCTCAGAAAGAAGTTAAGGTTCAGGTTCTAGACTGGGACTAACGTTTTACCTAGAGGAGGCTCTTGTTCCAGAGAGAATTAGTACCATGTTGTAAGGGACCTCATGTTAATCTAATTATGGGTATGGCATTTCCCGTCTATACCTAAAGTCTAAAGAAGAAAAAAAAAAGCATTCATTTGCTGCCTCAAGCTAGCAAGGAGATATGAATTTTTTGGAAAACTTGAAAATTTAGGAAATGAATGTCTTAATGGGTTGGCTGATTCTGCATCTGGAAACTCTCCTTGTGACGGTAGCTTCTTCTCATGTCTGTAACTTCTGTCCATATACAGGGTCAAGGGTCAACTTTCTCTAGGAGAGTTGTGTTCTGGAAGGTTGTTTGTTTAATAGAGAAGCAGGTGACTCAGAACTTGTGTGGGTCACATGCCTGGGCCCTTAGATATTTTTTCACCCCTAATAAGGGATCTTTGCAGGCTAGGAAGCCACCTCAGTATCTTCTTAGATTTCTCTAGGAACAATGACTTTGTTTTTAGAATTTGCTTGTGTGACATGGTTACCTGCCTTGCTTCACAAAATCATTTCCATTGCCTGCTTTAAATATTTCGCTATATTTCATTGTTTAATTTCTCCCCAAATTCTCCTTTGAACTTGCAGCAATTTGGATACAACTGTATATCTATGATATACAGGGTTAGTTCCTATAAATCAGTATCTAGTTTCTATCTCTTCACATCCTTTAATAATCTTGTATGCTAACATGAATGACACAGGAAACTCATGTTAACTGGACCATTGCTTGAACTTGGACTTCAAAGCAATTGCCTATTACTTGTAAGCTTCTAACAGAAGGATTTCTTACCCCACACCTCCTGCCAGATCATACTTTATGTATGTAGTGTCACAATTATAATCTATTAACTAATTAATTGAGGAAAGTTTTTTTAATTCTGTTCTTCTGATTGTCAACTTGGTTGGCCTGAGAAGGGTATTTTCAGACAGGATTAGCTAAGCCAGGAGGAGTTTTGCCCTGAATATAGGTACCACTGTTCCACAGGCTGAGCTCTCAGACAGAATAAAAGAGAAAAAAATGAGAAAGCAAATTAACACAGATTCACTCTTATTCTCTCTCTCTCTCTCCTTCTCTCTTCATTCTGGCCATAATTATGGGAGCTCTTCTGCTCTGCCACATTCTCCACCATACTACTGAGACCCCTGAACCTAAGAGTAAAAATAATTCCTTACTAGAAGTTGTTTTTCTCAAGTGTTCTGTTATGACAAAAAGAAAGTAACCAATACCTCCAGTCTGTCACTTCTGACTCTAGATAACTACAAAATAAACTCAGGCCAAATTCTACTCATTCACCCAAAATACAAATCTATTCTCAGATACCTTGGCCCTAGCTTTGGTAATAGATATTGCTGTGCTCTCCATCCATCACTAATGCATGAGTGAACCTTGGATGTGAGCCTCTTAAGAACTTTCTTTCCATGTTGTGGTCAGCCACATGCCACTGGGATGAACCTCCAAACCAGGAAGAGTTTATGGGAGAAAAGGATTTATTGAAGCTATAGATCCAGGGGGAATTCCATAATGTCTGCCCCCTTTCACAGGTCCAAAAGAGAGAGAAACCCATCACCAGCACCACACACACACCAGCAAACAGGAAGGGAGAGAGAGAGACAGAGACAGAGAGAGACAGAGAGAGACATAGAGAAACAGAGAGAGATTTCTCTTTTATATAGCCTTAGGGCAGGGTCTTACAACCCTATCCCAGACTTGTTGGCTCCTTGAGTCTCTGGAATTTCCTTCCTTCACTGCCCTCCCAGGAAGGGATATTTGTTTCTAGCTCCCCTGAGCTTGGAACTTCCTGAAGGGAAGAAAACCTACAAGTAATTGTGTACATTGAAGAAACTGGCCACATATTTTAAAATGGTTGATTAGGCTAGAAAGATGGCTCAGTGGTTAATGGTGCTTGCTTGTAAAGCCTGCTGGTTTGGGTTTTATTCCCCAATACTGTGATAGCTTTAGCAAGGATTTGCTTTCCATATTCAGAAGTGGGTTTGGTAGCCTAGGCAACTATTTACAAACATGTGACTAGGTTGTTCAATGTATACAATGACTTAGAGGTTTCCATCCCTTCAGAAAGTACCAAGCCCACTTGCAGGTCTTATAGTCAGTGAATGGCAACAATTACTTATATTGCTGCTCAGAACAAGTCCTTTATTAAGACTTAGGCTCCTATTCTACCAATTGATATGTATGCTGAGTATGTGAGTGTGCACATGTGCGAACACATGAGTGTGTGCACACTTGACAAGTTGCTGAGCTTTTATTAGACCTCAATTCTTCTGCATAAAGACAACAAATTCTTGCTAAAGCTGTCATGGTGCACACTGGTTTGCAGTGTCACTGAGAAGTGTTTCAACATTCATATCCTGGAATGCCATCATCTACCTCTTCCTTCCTTCATTGGAAAATGGCAGGCCTCAGGAGAAGGCTCATTCAGTAACATACAGGACCTAAATTCAATCCCCAAATCCTATGTAAGAAGGCTGTGTGTGGTGGCTTGTGCTGGTTATATAAGGTACCCTGGAGGCTAACTAGCTAGCCAGTCCAGCCTAGTTGGTGAACACTGGCACCAAAAATGTCTCAAAATTAAAAAAAAAAAAAAGATAGGTGGCACCAGAGAGGAATGATGAATGACACCCTAGGTCATCCTCTGGTCTCCAGGGGCATGCATGCGCATGCACACTTGCATGCACACATAAATAGGACTGGAGTAGAACACTTTGGGTGTTGGTTTCTTGCTGCTGCTGAGGATTTTACAGAGATCGAGCACCAACGAATACCTGACCCCATGATAAAGCCATGGCATAAAATTTTTAAGTGAATAAAATCAGGCCCAGATTCTCTTAAAGGTTGTGGGAGATGCAGTCCTGGGGCCTCAGCATCTGACTTCTTTGGTTTGGATTTGATGTACCTCCTGGGGGCTACTATTTTGAAGATTTGGTTTCCACTGCAACAGTGTTCAGAGTGGGGCTTTGGGGAAGTGATTGGATGGTGAAGGGTCTGACCTCCTCAGTAGATTGATCCATTGATAGATTTGCAACTGGGAGGTGATGGGAAGGGAGGAGGAGGTGGGACTAGTTGAAAGGAATATTTTCTCAGGCCTGCTACTTTTTCTGGCCACTTTCCTCTTTCCCTCTCTGCTTTTGGGTTGCCATGGGGCAAGTAGCTTTCCTCTGCCACATTAGACCCACTAAGTTGTCCTGCCCTTATCATAGGCCCACCACAATGGAATCAGTGATCATGGACTGAAACTCTGATACTGGGAGCTAAAGTAAACTTCTTCTGTTCCTTTAAGTTGTGTTATTCAGACATTTTTATTCCCATGGGCTGGAAATGTGACTACCACAAGAGGCTTGGAATCATTAATCATGAATGGGAGAGGACCACGAAAGATGTCCGACATATGTATATTCTTCTCATCCCTCTCTGGCTTTCTCCTTTCAAAGCCAGCTGACCTTCATCTGGGCCTCCCTCATCCTTTGCAAAGGACATTGCCCTCTCAGGGTTGTCTCCTCCCCCAGTAAAGACCATTTGTGCTTCGCAGGGGCAGAATCGCCCCACCACTCCATAAACCTGCAGGCTGTGTGGAATCAATGCCCACTTACAGCTGCTAACACATTAATAACAGAAACGTCCCTGGCCATGACCTACCTGAGTCATTACACACTAATCATAGGAGGCAATTTCCAGCAGATTGACTAGTGATCAGTGTCCTCCCCGGCGTCCATCCAGGAGGACACACGGCTGCCTTCACAACCCCGAGCAGATGGCTGAGTCTGTAATTGCCCTCCTCAGCCACTGCGGGTCTGTCTCCAGCAGGGGAACATCCATGACTTGCATGCAAAGCTGGACTCTCACACCCAAGGGCTCTGCTCCAAGGACCTGCTTTTCATTTCAGACCAGAATCCAAGCTCTCTCGCTGACCTTACCTATCGCACAAACAACTCTCTAAAGATGCTGAGAAAATGAAGCTTGTGTATATCCCAGTCACTGCTGTCCCATGGCTGCTTTCTTTCCCTTCCTCCCTGGATTGTATTTGGAAATCTGTACTCTGAATCTGCGGCCATCGGGATTTTCTATCCTTCTGTCTTTCACTCCAGCACTTTTGCCCCTACTGCTGTCTGTGTCTGTAATCATAATGGTAAAGGTTACAGCATAGATTACCAGTGTGAAGTTTTAATTCTCTACCCCACATACCTGGGAAGCTCTTTTTGTTTTCTGATGTCAGCATTCTTAGGGTTAATTGTTGAGGATCCATGGAGTCTTCTTCTTGGAGTAGGCGCCTGGTCATAAATACTCCTGAGAGGAGTAACTCAGTTTGGAGTGAGACTTTTTGTTACTGTAGCAAAATCTCAAAAGATACAATTTAAGGGAGGGGGTTATTTAGGTTTGTGGTTTCTCAGGGTTCAATCCATCAGGGCAGGGAGGATATAGTGATTTAGAGCAGTTCACAGCATGATGGTCAGGAAGCACCACACAGGAAAAAGGGGGAGAAGGAAGGAAGAGAGGGAAAGGAGGTAGAGAGGGAGAAGGCAGAGGGAGGGAGGAAGAAAATATGAACACCTACCTGCCTATAAGCTTTTTCTGGGTGACATTTTTTTCTTTTCTTTTTTATTCTACCTTGTTCTCTAGCTTGTGGGGTGGTGACACATTCAGAACACATTTCCCCACCACTTCTTAATCCTGTATGGATATGCCCTTTCCAACATACATACCCAGAGGTGTGTACTACTAATCTCCTAGGCACTTCTCAATCCAGTTAAGCTGATAATCAAAATTAACTATATCAGCTAATTCAGCTGTGAATGAATTTGAGCACATTAGCTATCTACCTTTTATGGTTGTCAATATACTGTCAGCTCATTATACTTTGGGCTTTCTACTCTAATTTTTTTCATATATATCTCACTGTGTGTGTAGGATTGTATGATCTATGTATGTGTTGCATGTGTGTAAGTACAGGCAAACATGTACCATAATGCATGTGCAGAAGTCAGAGTTGGGTGTCAGTCCTTCACTTCCACCTTATTTAGGCAGGGTTTCTTGTTCACAGCTGCATTCAGCCAGGCAGCTAGCCTATAGGCTCCCAGTAGTCTTCTGTCTCTCTTCTTGCTGTAGGATTCCTGGATTGTAGAAGCATGATACCATATCCTGCTTTAGGTGGGGTCTTGGGACCCAAACTCAGGTCCTTACACTTTCATGGCAAGTGCTTTACTCTCTGAGCCATTGTATACTTGTTCTTTATTCTACATTTTTATACTTTTATCTGCCTCTTGTATGTTTACCCTCTGTTGCAGTCAGCTTTCTCTTTGCTGGCAGAAAGCAGCTTGTGGAGGAAAAGGTTTATTTTATCTTACAGACTTGAGGGAAAAATTCCATGATGGCATGGAAAATGATGGCATGAGCAGAAGGTGGACATTACCTCCTGGCCAACAACAGGTGGACAACAGCAGCAGGAGAGTTTGCCAGATATTGGCAAGGGGAAATTGGCTTTAACACCCATTAGCCTGTCCCCAATAATACACCTCCAACAAGGGTCCATTTCCAAAATCACCATCAGGTGGGGATTAAGCAATCAGAACACATAGTTCATGAGATATACCTGAATGAAGCCACTGTATTCCACCCAGGGTCCCCAAAATTGATAACCATACATGATGTAAAATGTGATGCATTCAGTACAACTTTAAAATTCCCAATTATTTTTATCAATAATCCCAAAGATTTTCAAACATCCCCATAGTCTGAGGTCTTTTAACTGAGCCATAATACCAAAAAATAAAGCTTAATGTCAGAATTGGCATTCACACTGTAAAAGATGGCATTGGGCATAGCAAAGAAAAATTGTTCTGATACAAGATTTAAACAAACAGGAAAAACATCAAATTCTATAACTCCAAGTTCAACTCTAACCAATGACAAGTCTCCAAGTCTGATAATTCTAACCATTGACGAGTCTCCTGAGTTCCAATTCTGTACCTCCAGCTCACTGCTTATAGGTCTGAGTATAGCGCCTCCAGTGCTGGCAGCTCTCCTTGGCAGCCATCCCATAGTCCTGACATCTCCATTGAGTCTCCACAGCAACCCATGGTTCATCCTCATGGCTCCATTGGGTCTCCATGCAGGTAAGCCAACAAGCCTGCTTTACACTGCCCATGGCTATTTTCGAAAAAACGAAACCACTTTGCAAATCCAATGACCCTCTCTTTCCTGCATTTGTTATACTCCATTGTGCCAGGTGGGCTACCAATTTGTTAATCCAATGGGGAATAAAGCTACCTTTGAAGATCAGGCAACCTCCTTCAGCATCCAGGACCCTTACTTTCAAAAGAGTCCACATTCTTCCTGCTGTCCCAGTGCAGATCACCTGGCCCAATCTCAATATTTGTAATCTCTCAAAACATTACAGCTGAAAGGGCAGCAGTTTCATCCCAAAGATTTCATTTCCCTCTGTGCCATCGCCATCTTTTCACATCAGTACATTTCTATGAAAAGCAACCCTACACAAGTTCTCAGGACACTGGCTGGCAAAATACATTAAGCCTCTTATACAAAGTGCTGCTAGACCAGTCCTGACAAAGTTCTTTCTCACCCTCATAAGCTAAACCTCACAGTCCACAGTCCTTACTGCATTCAGGATTTTAAACTCTGACCAGAATTGTTCATGAAGCTGTACTTACAGCACTGCAAGGCCTCTCTCAGGCCAACATTTCAAATCCTTCCACATTCCTTCTGAAAATCAGTTCCAAAATACTAAAATAACACAGTAAGGTTTCTAGCAGTAAAGAACCCCACTTCTCAGTACCAATTTACAGTTGCAGTTGTATTTCTTGTTGCTGATAGAAAGCACCCGATAAAAGCAATTATAGGTGGATAGGGTTTATTTTGGCTTATAGACTCAAGGGGAATCTCCATGATGGCATGGAAAACCTTGGCATGAGCAGAAGCTGGACATCCCCTCCTGAACTTCAAGTGGACAACAGCATCAGGAGAGTGTGAGTGTGTGGTACACTGGTAATGGAAAGCTGGCTATAACCCCATAATCTCATCCCCAACAATACACTGCCTCTAGGAGACTCCAGATCCCAAATTTCCACCAGCTGAGGATCAATCATTCAGAACACACAAGTTTATAGGGGCACCTGAATCCAGCCACCACACCCTCTATGTGGTATGTATGTATTTCTGTGTACACACACACACACACACATACACACACACACACACAGCGCTAATATTTTATTCCAATTGCTAAAAATTAGGTATATAGGCTTTTCACCTCCAAGGAACTTCCAGAAGAGAGAAATAAGACTAAAATATAACCCACTACTCTGTAACACTATAATGTTCCAAGAAGGAAAACACATCAGGATTCATCCATTTTTTTTGTCCAAGACAGTATTTCTGAGACATCTGCAGTGAACACAATGCTATTTGTTGGCAATAGTTAGGAGATTGTGGTATTCCAAAATCTGAAAGTATCCCAGCCCAGTCCCAGAGATCACTGTTGCAGCCACAAATTCACAGATAGGAATTCTGTTGTATACACAGTGTCCTCAGAATAGTTCTGTAGAGCATATGGTCCAGTAATGGCCTCAAAAAATTCTGTTGGTGGAGTTTTCCACGTTGCTCATCACAAGGTCAAAGATGCTGTGATTCTTTCATGGCTCTGAGCTCAGCAGACCAATGGGTCCTGTCTTGAAGTTCATCTGGATTCTAAAGAAAGAAGCAGAAGTCCTCAGGGCCAAGTGCAGACTCTGAGACAAATACATGGAGGTTTAAATCTCAGCTTATATTTATCGCATCTGAGAACCTGGGAAGATTTTCCAAGTCTTTTTGAGCCCTTGTTTCCTCATCAACACTATGGGGTATAAGCAACCTATAGGGATATTTTGTGGAAATTAATAAAAAGTTCTTCAGTGAGGAATGGGTATTTGTTAAGGAAAGTCTTTTTGGTAGAGTGGGACCCTAAGAATAAAGCTTTACTAGGTTCAGCATCAGAGAGTGACAGAACTGATCTGCTTCAGTTAGCAAAGAACCTGGCTTGCTTCTGAGGAGGGGAGAAGAGAACACAAGAAGCAGGTGGGTAGGAAGTTACTAACCTTGAGAGAGGACAGATCCCAAGGAAATCACTCAATGTTACCCAAGCTCATTTTGAAGTTTCATTTTATTTTGCAATATTCAGGTCCTCCAATTGCTCAACCCCACTTCTCACACCCACAAATTAACCTCTTCCTTCAAAGCTCGTCATATTAAAATTTTTGAGAATGAATGTTTTATGGAAGTTATGTAGATGCTGAGTTCTTTTCCTGGTCCATACAGTGGGAAACTGATGTGCTTTTTTTTTTTTTTTTTTTTTTTTTTTTTTTTTTTTTTTTTTTTTTTTTTGAGATTGCAATAGCCTGGCAGGAAGGAAGATATTCCAAAGGAACACTTGTGCCCTTCCCTTTGGTCATTAGACTATTGTTACAATGGACCTAAGAAATCAGTATTTCCTCTAAGGAAGGAAAGGCTTGGTACCAGTCAGAAGGGAAACTTCTGGCCACCCCAGAGAATAATTTCAAGTCATGTTGGTAACTTGTAGACTCCCTTCCTGGAGACACTGGAGTGAGACACTGATAGGCTCACACCTTCACCAGAACTACTTATCTATGCATACCTCTGTCCCTCTACTTAAACCTAAATAATCTCTTAGAGTCTCCCCACCACGGAGTTGAGGGTGGGTCACTGAATCTTTTTGCCTCTTTTCCCTATGTGGCCACAGATAAGAGATTTCTATTTGTTCTTCGCACTGTAGATTTGGCTCTTTTAATTGGCTTATGGAGGATGTGTGGCAGAGCCTGATTGGAGAGCCCCTAGAACCCAGGCTCTGACCATGACTCCAGACAGAAAACAAAACAAGGAAACGAAATAAGAATCTTGAAGCATACTGCACATGTAATTTTTCCGTGTTTGTATACACACACACACACACTGCATGATATTAGTATTAATCGTCAAATATACCAATAAAGATATGAGTATAGAGAATGAAAGAAAAATTATGACTCTTTTAGTCCACAGTTAATATATATACATATATATATCTTATTATTTCAAGCATATGGTCCTACCACTGCCTGATGGGAACTATTTTAGATTGCAGACTCCTTCCTTGAGGCTGACACCACACACATAGTGTTTTGTAGAGCCCAGAGGACCCCACCCCACCCATGCAGAGAGCCCTGAGAAGCCTGTGCACCTTTGCGATCTCCACACATGTCATCCCAGGGCTAATTTCAAAGACTCTGGCTGTCCTTGCAGAGATCTTCAGTTGGCTCCATGAGCTTTGATCAGGGTTATGGTCATAGGTGAGAAGTCAGAAGTGGTTCCCTTTTCTGGACTGTGATCTGCTTGTTCACTTTCTTCCTGCAAGTGTTGCTGTCTTACTCTATCAAGCAGGCAGCCAGAATAACTCGCATCTATTCAACACATGTATATTGGATGCCCTTCTATGTCAGGCAGGGTATTAGCCTAGAGACAGAGTGCGAAACAAAAGAAGCATGTTTCCTAGACTCATGGGGCTTGCAGTCTCGAGAGGAAGCAGATATTAGCCAAGTATAGTCATGTAGAAATATATAATTAGAAAATCAATAGGTGCTATGAACTATACAGAGAGCATGCCATAGAAAGTGAGAATCTGCATATCCAGAAAGTGATTTCTTAGTAAAGACCTTCTAGAATTCAAGTCTTGGGCTTGTGACAAGACATTTGGGGCTTTTAAGAAATTCAACCAAGGTGTGCCTGGAACAGAGGGCTAGACAGACGTCATGGGATGAACTGAAAAGAGGAGATACAGGAAAGATATCTAGATACAGATTTCAGTGGAGGCATTGGAGGGGCAAGAAGGAGTGTGGTAGGAGGCGATTACGATTGGGATCCATTGTGCATGTAATGTAGGTTGCCGATAAAAGTTTCACAAAAGAGACAGATTTCACAAGCAATCTTAAGTATCATGGGTGACCAACAGAAGACCTGTGAAAGGAAGGAGCATGCTTATATTGTGAACCATAATGTCACTCTGGCTCTTGTGGTGAAGAATGCTCTGGTCGGAGGGGAGGAAACGTGAAGCAAGGGAGCAGAGAGGGGGCGGATGGAATGGTCTGAAGGAGGAAAGAATGATGCTGGTTTGGAGAAGAGTTGTAGCTATGGGGATGGAATGAAACTGAAGGAATGTGATCTGTATACATATTCATATCTATCTATTCTCACTTATCTACCTACCAATGTGTTTTTATCATCTTTCATCTACAGATCTATTGCTATTATCTATCATCCATCTATTATCAATCTATCACCCATCTATCCATCATCACCTACCTTTCCACCTACCTATCATCTGTTTATAATCTATCTATCTATGATGTATTAATCTATCTATCAATCTATCACCTATCTTTTATCTATCAATTTATCAGTCATCTATTGTTCTGTATGTATTTATCATCTATTGGTCACCTATAACTATTGTATAAAATCCACCCATCAACTCAGTTCCCTGTTCAGTGTGAATGGTCCCAGCATATTCTAAGCGTTGCCAAAATCATGAGGTTTTCCCACCCTTTCTTCCTTACTTTTGAATATCCTGGGATCACATACAAGGTTCCTTCTCCCCCATTCCCACTGGCTTGAAAGCATTCCACTTGCTTCCCACTGCTCCTGCAGTCTCCCGTGTTACCTCGGATGACACCCTTTGTTTTACATAAGCTTCATCTCACACATTGAAGGCTGACATTCTTAATAGTTCTGTCACTGTGTTACAGAAGGCTGCTGAAAAGATTCAAGTGATGCCGGCAGGAGCCCGGCCATCTCAGCAGTTTGTGTAACACCAACAGGGTGTGAGGTAACAGGAAAATAATTAGTTTCGTTAGATGTAAATGGAAAATGGATGGAGAACCTGTTAATGTGCTGCCCGAGAGGAAAAATGGCCTCCCTGGTTGAAGGTTTGAGGATGAATAATTGAGTCAATGGCTATGCAAACAAAAGTCATATAAAGAGACTTATGATAATATATAAAGCAGCAAGACCTGAATTCAATCCATTTGAACTGACTGGGGGTTTATAATGTACCTGTCATTGTGTGAGGCATTTTAGTTAAACTTAAGGGAAGTAATGGTAAGACATGAATAAAACCATAGACTCAACTTGGAGATCAAGATTTCGGAACATGGGAATCCTTCTGGCAGATGTTATAAAAGTTGATTATAAATTATAAGCTACTTTAACAGGTAAAATTGATATACACATCAGAAATAATGTCATTTATAGGAAATATCACACACTCTGTGACTATGGTTAAATTACTGAACCTCTTGGAATACTATTGCTGTTTTGATAAGATATTCAAATCAGAGCAGGGCATGTTTTTGAAACACTGTACACACATGTACACATGCATGCAGGCATGCACACACGCACAGGTGTCTAATCACCTCACACACATGTACCTGGACAGCTCAAGGTTATGGTAGTGGTTTGGGGTGCCTAAACATAGGTGTAGAAAATGCCTCCTATTAATCAGTTAGTTTACAGGACTCTACTATTTGGATGAATTCTGGATACTTAATAAAGACTTAGCATAAACAATGGCGTGGATAGAAAAGTTAGTAGCTGTTGAAAACTACATGAAGAGAAATCTTTTGTTGATTGTAACTATCTCATAAAGTTACAGGACATGTAGTATTAATCCATTAACTATATTTTAGCAAGCATGAACCATCCCCCTAAGATTGTAAGCTATTTCAACTCTCACTGTAAATATTCATGAATGACCATGGCGTTGTTCAGCATTGATGTGCTTGCTGGTGTGTGCTGTGATCGTGTGTGCTAGTCATATCATGGAGGATCCATAGGGAACCCAGCAGAAAATGACAGATGAACAAGGGACCTATAACCACAGCCATTCAATCAACACAGGATAGGCCAATGAGACAGAAACCAAGGATTTTTGATACAAGGACCCCTAAGCTGGCAACATTAAAGCAGCCTTAATACTCACCCACCATGACTCAGGGAACTGAGCGGAAGAGGGGGCGGAAAGGTTGTGAGAGCCGTGGGTCGGGGAGACTGTCCAGAGGCATGGCACCCATCAGTAACAACACACTTGGGCCAGGAAGACCGGGCTGAGTACTAGGATATACAGGATCCCTTGCCACAAGGACTAATACAGACAGCCCATGGAGGAGGATATCCAACTGATCAGGGATGGGGAGGGGGGGAATTGGGGAATTTGGGATAACAACGCATTGTTTGCCCACTAAATAATGTAACTCATTATGGACAATAAATATATATATTTTTAAAAAAGCTAACTTTTTTTGGCGTTTGATGCTTTTTCTTTTTTTGTTCTTAAGATTTGCCATTTCTTTTGTGTTTTTTTTTCAAAAAAATCAGTCATTGCTCAGTCAATTATACATATCTGAAAAAGTTTAACGTTTTAAGTCAAGAAAAAAGTCAGAGATGGACATAGATCTGATATTATGTGTTATATGTAGCTCAACATAGACAACATATGAGCTGAATATGGAAGCACATGCCTCTGACCCTTAGCACCTTGGAAGCAGAGGCAGGAAGATCTCAAGTTCAAGGTCATCTTGTGTTAAAAACAAAAGTAGGTTGATATGTTATCATTTGCAGATTGTAGACATGATGAATTGCCTTTTAAAATACATTATACAAAGAAAGGCTTAGAAACATGTAGTTGTCACTCAAATGATGCTACATGTCACTTGTCACTTTTACTTACTGTTTAGTAACAAAATGGTTTTTCATATCACTAGGTGTTTCCTTCATTAGCAAATATAACGAAGCCACCCAAATGTCAACTCTGAGAAGGACAAGATCCTTAGTACCCCAAGGGCCAAAGGGCACAGTGAGTTAAGGCTAACATTACAGGGCTGGGTAGGAACCCAAGGGTCCAGCTTCAGAAGGATGCTTCTGCGATTGATCCTAACAATTGGATCAATTTGCCTTGATAAAAGTACATAAGAACTTGGAGAAGTGTGCATTACTTCAGGGTTATTGAGAAATGCCAGTCAGCAGTGTTGCTAGAGATGAGAACATCTTGACAGCCTCTCAAAAAAGTACTTCATCAAAAGTCAACTGAACATGCCAGAATGGTCGTCACATATGAGGAAGGAAGATTCCTCCTCCCATGGATTTAGGCACTCTCCAATATATGTTATCTGGATTGAATCATAGGGAGTTTTATGTCTGGGCTTGGTTAAATCAGACTCTAGGCAGAGGGCAGGGAGGTGGATTTCATCTTGCTTGCCAGCCCTGATTAGTAAAGGCTCCCTGTGGTTCTGTTGAGAAGAATTCATCTGAGCTCAGCATGAAAGTGCTGTGATTGATTAGCAATGTCTTGCAGGAGTACAGAAGGGGGAGCATTAGCCTGTGTGCTATATGCCCAGTGGATTCTAGGCTAGACAGGAAGATTCTTTCCCCTGTGATCAAGGGGGATGGGGCTATTTACTTCCAGAGAATCTCTGTATATGTATTCCACGAGTAAATATCTAGATGAATTAGTTTCATGTTAGTGTGAGGCAAGACAGAAATGTCTCAAGAGTAATATTACAGATCAGATGGGGATAGCTATTAGTTTACTAACCAAATCTTCTTTCAACATGATGGTTTAATTGTGGGAAGTTCTTCCTATGATTTCATTTAGGGAATTCTGTTGGTTCAGTTTTATCATTTGCAGTGGAGGACCAAGATGGACAATTTAGTGACTCTAACACTTTATTATAACAGGAGATAGAAGGAAGGGGAACAGAGAGAGAAAAAGAGAGAATAAATGTATGAAAGGAGTTGGATAAAGAAGGGGGAAAAGGAGGGAGGCACACATTTGGAGCAGGAGATTGAAAGAGAGGGTGAAGGCCAGGGAGAGAGTTTTGTGGAGAGGAGAGAAACTGCCCTGTGAAGGAGTCTTGAGTGGTGTGCAGAGGTAGGAGATCAGGGAAGGTGGCCTTCCTTTCTCTTAGCTCAGAGCTAATGAAAATCACCATACCAGGAGGCAGTCCCAAAGTCCCAGAATCCCTGTTGGTAAGAGACAGAGGGGGATGGGCAGAGAGCATGAGTGACACTCTATTCATGTTATTGGATTCTCTGCAGATTGCACTGTTAACCATATGAGGCAGGCGGGAACACTTCCTACCCTTCATGTCAGCAGAGGCAAGTCAAAATAGAATCCAGTGACTTTTTTGAAATTTTGATGTTCTTACTTTTGAATGTGGATGGGTCACATGTGTGCGTAGGGGATCTTGGTATTATATACTTGTGTGTCCTTCCTTCTTTCTGCCATGTTTCCATGCAGCACAGAGACCTTAGCTTATCACAAGCTGAGCAGGTGCCAGCATGATGTCCTTGAACTTCTGAGCTTCCAGACTGTAAGCTAGAATAAACTTCTTCATGAATTACTTAGCAGCAAGAAGTGGACGAGGGCATGAGATAATGCAGCTATGAATAGATGATATGGGCTGAGCTGGGAGGAATGGCAGATGAACTGAAGAGTCTGAATGGGTGAAGTAAGTCAGGGGGGCTGAGGGGGGATGGGGAACGATGGATAAAGTACTTGCTGTGCAAGCCTGAGGACCCAAGTTTGGATCCTTAGAACCCATGTAAAGATGGACACAGTAGCATGAGTAATGCCAGTGTGCCTGTGACAAGACGGGAGGCAGACTGGAGCTCAAATGGAAGCTCACTAGCCAGCAGTTAAGCAAGGCGGAGGGGAAGACTAATGTCCATGGTTGCTCTCTGACCTCCACATGCATGCCATGGCATGTGCGTGCCTGCAAACACACACACACACACACACACACATCTGAACAGAGTGTGTACACTGGGATGTTATTTCTTATATGCAACCCAGGAGAGATATTGAAAGGACATCTATTGTAAAGCAGCGGGTACCGTTCATCCACTGACTCTTCTCCTTCTCTGATAAATATGGTTGGAAGGATTAAGTCATAATTTTGAACCATGCATCTTTTAAAAGATATTTTTTATATTTATATTTTTATTTATTTGAGAAAGAGAAAAACAAAATAGACAGAGAGAGACAGAGTGAGCATGGACACACCAGAGCCTCTTGTCGCTGCAAATGTACTCCAGACGCATGCACCACTTTGTGCATCTGGCTTTACGGGGTACTGAATAATAATTGAACCTTGTCCTTCAGGCTTTGTAAGCAAGCACCTTTAATCTCTGAGCCTTCTCTCCATCCCAGAACTATGCATCTTTTCAAGAACATTTCCATGGATAAAAGTGGATCCATGGCCAAAGCAGAGAATGCCATAGGTCAGCAGTTCCACATTGAGTTCCCAGTTGTTTCTTTCAAGCATTCCTCTAAGAAATCCTATGTCCCCCCGATGGTACAACATCCCTTGGGTTTCAACTGATCAGTATCTGAAGGACAGCATATCTCTCTTCCAATCACAATTCATGCTGACTCTCTAAGCAGCTAGCAGCTTCACAATGCCAAAGCAAGATTCCGATCCTTAAGCTTTGGTTTTTACATGATCTTGATGTATGAGCAATACCATAAGCAATTATAGATAAATAATTTAATCCAGAAAATTTTTGTCTGTAATATATGGGAAATAACATTAATGTATATATATATATGTGTGTGTATATATATATATATGTATGTATCAGATATCTTTGATTCACATTGTCTAGTGATAATGATGATAGGCTTTCTTCCTGTTGCATTAAAGACAATTGATGACTATTTTACTTTCTCTACCGTTCTGTTGACTATCTTCCTATCCCAGCACATAACATCATGTGCTCTCTTTGTTTCAAGGGACTACATCTTGATTACCTGTCTCTTCGCAACATTACTGTTTTGATAGTTTAGCATGTTTATGGTACTTTACAGTTTCTGGACACCCTCCCCTTGGCAATACATGAAATGACTAGTTAGGCTTCACTCAGGACCTCAGTGATGTGCAGAAGCAGGTTAGGATTATGGGAAGAGACAGTCAGAGTGTAGGATAGCTGTCCTTTGATAGCATGAGCATCAGGATGACCAAGGACAAGATGGGGAAAACCCAGACATGAGCCTCATGAAAGTCTGAACTTCTGGTTGACATATCATTGGATTCAGATGAATTTTTAAGCTTTAGGGATAAAGTTCTTGCTATATAAATGTGAGGACCTGAGTTCAGATCCTCACACCCACGCAAATGCCAGGTGTCATGGTGCATGCCTGCAGTCCCAGCCCTGGATGAGCAAAGAACAGGGATTCTCCAGGGCACATTGACCATGAGCTCTGGGTTCAGTAAGAGACCTTATCTCACAAAATATAGTGGAGAACAACTGAGGAAAAACCAGACATTGGCCTCTTGCCTCCACATCTATTCACATTCATTCACATACACTCACACATACACATGCATGTCCACCACACACACATACACATGCAAAACATGATTTAAGCTTGAAAACAGCAGCATGATAGAGTTAGAGAATGAGTTACCACTGAACAAGAGGACCAAACAACAATTCTTTCTTTCTTTTAAAGAATACCGTAAAGGTCACAGATCCCCCAAGGAAAATATCAGGCTAAGTAATTCCATATTCATTCCTGTTGTGATACTCAAAATTGCACCCAGGAGACCTAGCAAGTTCATTCTACTCAAAGAATACAGGGCTGGCTAACTGTTCAAAGCTGGGACAATTACTATTGTTTTATGTTCTCCTTCGAAAGCACAGGACAATTTGAGCCCTGTAGGAATTTATCAGAAAGCATGTAACACTTTCTGTTGAGGTATGACTATGAAAAAAGGCCTTTTTCATTGAATGATTGAGCCAAGAACTCATCCTCACAACCCAGGGATAAAGAAGGTGGGCCTGGGGGCGGTATCCATTGAAGTGTGAGGATGGAGGGACATTGCACTGAGAAACTGGTTTGTTTATAGAACTGGTTAATTCCCAGAGCATA
>PVHP010002075.1:0-79120 GCA_004024765.1 Zapus hudsonius
GTAATATTCAACAAAGATAGTCATTCACTTAAAAATCCTTTTTGTTCCCCATAAACGGAGTTATAATTATGTCCCACACCCTGTTCTACACATCTGATGACAAAATAAGTGCTCCCAATGAATTTGTGAACTAATATATATATATATATTGTCCATAATGAGTTACATTATTTAGTGGGCAAACAATGAGTTGTTATCCCCAGTTCCCCAATGTCCCCCCTTCCCATCCCCAATCAGCTGGATATCCTCCTCCATGGGTCGTCTGGATCAGTCCTTGTGGCAGGGGACCATGGATAGCCTAGTACTCAGCCCGGTCCTCCTGGCCCAAGTGTGTTGATACTGAAGGGTGCCATGCCTCCGGACAGTCTCCCCCACCACGGCTCTCACAATCTTTCCGCCCCCTCTTCCGCTCAGTTCCCTGAGTCGTGGTGGGTGAGTAATAAGGCTGCTTTAATGTTGTGCGCTTAGGGGGCTTTTTGTTGAATATCACTGGTTTCTGTCTCACTGGCTTATCCTGTGTTGATTGAATGGCTGTGGCTGTGGGTCCCTTGTTAGTCCCGTCATTCTCTGCAGGATTTCATAGGGATCCTCCACGATATGGCTGTGGTGGCTCCTCTCTTGCCAGAATCTCAGCTATCTGCCTATGGTTGGATGGTTGGATTAGATGGGCCACAGCTCTCTCGCTGTCTAAAATATATATTAAAAAAAAAACACCAGCAACAAGGTCTATGGGAGAAATGTGCAAACAGTACAACTATCTCTACCTCAGAAAAGTTGGGTTTCTCCCAGGAAGTGGCATTACTTTTGGTCTTGGAAGATAAGAGGCATTTATTGAGTAAGGAGATTGGCTAAGCATTCATTCATCTACTAATCAGTGTCTTTTTTTTTTAATTTTGTCAGGAGCTGTGCAAGTTATTGAGAATGGATAAATATCAACTCCTACCTTCCAGGAAGTGTGGTATAGAATAAAATTCATGAAGGAACAGATGAGCAGGGATGGTAATGGGGATTGCGGTGCAGATGTTACCAGAATTGATTTTGTAAAGTGTAGAATTCATTTATAAATCTCCATCTTCAGGGTCCTGTCCCCACATGGGACATAAGAAGCAAGAAAAGGTCTGGCCAAACAAGGAGTCAGGAATCTAAAGAAAGATGGAGCCTTCTAAGAAGATCAAGGATCTGAGCTGCATTCTTATGGGCAGGCCACCAGAGGAAGAGATCCCCAGTACCATATGCAAGGAAAAGAAAAACCCAGCTAATCTCTTTACTAATTTCAAGGGTCAAATGTGAGCTAGCTTCTTCCTCTGCTGGGCAGGCTACAATGTAACCGTTTGAAGGCAAGGGCTCTGTAGAAAGACTGTAGCAGCATCTGCAGGGTCCGAAGCAGATGGTCGGTCCCACCAGGCAACCCCTGCATCTCTAGCCTGCTCGGCTCCCCCTGGGGCTGTTCTCCAACCAGTTCGTCCTTTTCTGATTTCATTCCATCCTTGGGAGATGTTGCTTAATGCAGCAAGCCGAAGCACACTGACACTCGGACTCTTTGTAAGCACTCCCCCCACCGGGACCCCTAGGAGCATCAAATAGACAGCTTTGCATTCACTGAACACAAGAAAAGGTCTTTTAAATGATTTAAAAAGTGCTTCCTATGAGACTGCCCTAATTCATAAGCCTCTGTATACGTAAGAATCTGAACGCATTCCCATTTCAAAATCATCGCTCGCACTTAAAAGAGAAGACAGGACCAGGAACAGAATAGAGGCCAGAAATAGACCTGCACACATATGTAATCACGTGACTTTTGTAATTCAGGGGAGAAAGGAAAAGCTCTGCAACAGCTGGTTTGGAATATCTTGATAGAGATTAAAGGGGGCAGGAAAGATTTTCACCCATACACACACAGAAATCAATTTGACGCAGGTCAAAGACTTAAATGTGAAGCTGATACAAGAAAGTTACAAGCAAAAATCACAAAATAAAAGTATAAAAGAAGCATACTTTGCCTTCTGGCAGTGAGCAAAAATTTTTAAGAAGGACAAAATGAATTGTACAAGAAAATCTTTGAGAAATTGTACTAACTCAAATCATAAAATGTTTACTTATCAAAGAAAACATCAAGAAAATAAATAGCAAGCCACACACTAGGTGAAGAGTCATTATATGTATATATCTTTATCTTTAACAAACATTGTGTTCAGAACATACAAAGAAATCCTATAGTTCAATAATAAAAAGATGACCCAATTTGTAAAATAGGAGTAAGACTTGAACAGATAATTCACAAAAGAAATATGAATGGTGAAGAAACATATGTAAAGTCATCAGGTTAATGAAAATTAAAACACCACCACACATACAAACACAAATATCAGTAATGATTTTAAAAGATTAATGCCAACAAATGCTAGACAGGATATAGAGCCACTCAAATTTTTTTAAATATTTGTTTATGTGTAAGTAAAGAGAGACAGAAAGGAGATATAGATATATATATATATATATATATATATATATATATATATATATATATATGTGTGTGTGTGTGCCAGGGCATCTAGCCACTGCAAATGTACTCCAGATACATGTGCCACTTTGTGCATCTGGCTTTACGTAGGTACTGAGGAATGAACCTGAGTCATTAGGCCTTGCAGGCAAGCTACCCTCCCACTCAAATTTTTATCTGCTACTAGAGGGAATTTAAAATGCCATAAACTACTTTAGAAAACTATTTAGAAGTTTTCCTTTCTCCCTCTTATTTATTTTATTTTATTTTTTTAAAACTCAGGATCTGCTATGTAGCCCTAGCAGGCCTGGAACTCACTATGTAGACCAGGCTGGCCTTGAACTTCCATCAACCCTCCTGCTCCATCTCCAATCCCAATTACTGGGATTACAAGGTAACACATGCATCTACTTTCTGTCCCATTGAGTCTACTTATATATTTTATCTTAAGACATATATGGAAGTTACCTGAACTTTAAGTCTTTACCAGTAACATTTATTAGCTCTTTTTAAAAACAGGTTTGGACGAGGCTTACCTAGCATACACAAAGCCCTGACTTGAATCTCCAACATGTCATAAACTGGATGTGGTGGCACATGCCTGTTACTTCAGCACTCGAAAGGTTAAGGCAGGAGGATCAGAAATTCAAAGTCATCCTCTGATTCATGGTTCCTCGTCCAGCCTGAGAAACATGATACCCTGTTTCAAAATATAAAATAATACAAACTGGGGTATCATTTGTATGCTGTGAAATGCTCAGATCTTTAAATACAGTTTTGAATATGTTTATGTAAAGCCTTAAAATGTTCATAGTAGGTTTATTCATCATAGGTTAAGAAGGCTGTAAAAATCCAGATGAATATCAACAAGAAAGTCAATGTTAAAAAAGTATATTCAAAGAATGAAATAACACTCAGCTATAAAAAGAAATAATCTACTGTTGCATATATCAGAGTAAGTCTCAAACATTATGCTCATGAAAGAACAATACTTAAAAGGAGAAATATAGTATGTGATTCTATTTACAAGAGACTTCTAGAGCAGACCAAACTCACCTATGCCTAGGTGTGTTGGCTCTCATCTTTAATCCCAGCACTTGGGATGCTGAGGTAGGAGGATTGCTGTGAGCTCAAATCCAACCTGAGATACAGAGTGAGTTTCAGGTCAAACTTGGCTAGAGCGAGACCTTACACCACACACACACACACACACACACACACACACACACACACACACACACGCACCCCCTACGGTGATGAAAAACAGATTAGTAGTTGATTGGGATAAACATTAAAAGTGACTAAGAAGGAACATAAAGGAGTATTGGGGGCTGATAAAAAATGTTCTATCTCTTGATGGATGGCTATCAGAATGGATTGGACTTAAATATGTGAGCATTTAGTGTATATAAATTATATCTCAATGTTGTACAGACTTGGGTTTCCAGTGGTTCCTCCCTAGACAAAGTTAATAATAATGGAAGCTTGTAGCCCTCATAGTGCTGGAAAGCCAACAGTTACCAACAGCATGAATAATCAGGGGATCCTATGGACCATGAAATCAACCACCCAGACAGGAAATACACACTTACACAATAGTGGCACTCAGCTCTGTGGGTAATCAGCTGTTCTCTGATTGGGCATAAGGACCACTCAGTAGGAGAGAACACATATCTGATTCTGGAAACCAAGTCAGAATCCCATGATAATTAAATTCACAGATTTTACAGAGAAGCCCCCACTGCTCTCTGAAGAAGAGTGGGCTTGCACACCAAAAGACACCTCAAAGAACTTTGCATCTCCCCTTTAACCCAAGCTGCTCCCATTCTTGGTTGGAGAGCCTGATTTATTCTACAGAAGGCAGAGAAAGCAGAGAACCAAGATCCATGAATAGAACCAGAAGACAGCTGACTGCCCACCACGAGATGTGCCACCTCTCACATCTGCCAGGGCCCAGGAGAAATTGCAGAGGAAGCTGCAGCATAAATATTGCTCTTACTGCTTCCCTGACAACCAGATTCAGGATGATGGTGATCATTCAAAACCCATCAAAGCAGAAATCTGGAGGCTACAGAGAACTAAACACTAAAGCAGACTGCTAACAGGCCTGTCATGCCTCAAGGAGCATTGCAGAGGAGGGGGCAGAAAGATTGTAAGAGCCACAGAGTGGGTAGGAATACCCTGAGGCCCCCACACTACACCATGGGGACTGACTGAGACCTTCAGGACCCCAAAGTGAATCCCATGACCCCACTGAGGGCCCAAGGGAAATGGGAGCAGGGATGAGGGGATAAAAAGAGTGTAACCTCTTATATATAAAATAGAATAATATTTTTATAAGTGGAAGCCTGTCCTGAAGTCTTGGCTTTGCACTGGCTTTTAGTCTAGCTAGAACTTGATACCATCTAGACTGTGCTTGAGTTGGAGGTGGGGGATCATCCTATCCATCTAAATTTCCAACCCAGATACTGGGATGGGATGAATAGCATTTCATAAGAAACTACCCAGAGGGATAAGTCAGGGGGACACTCCAAAAAGAACTCATCGTCACATGAAACAGAGATGCTGAGCTATCCTGCCGGGTACAAAACCACATAAAGATAGTCAACAGAAAGTGGTACTCCACCTCTAGGCATAGATATAGATAATATAAATATACTTATAGATAGAGAGAGATAATGCAGGTGAATCATTACCTGGGCAAATGACCCAGATCATCATTTTAAACTTGTCCATTTCGTCTCTAGAGAAGGCAGCTTTGAATTGAATCTTGGCCGAAGGAAGCCACCAGAGCTCTGCTTTCACAAAAGACTGCAAAGTGGGAAGAACACATTGATGTTTGCCTAAGTGCTTGGTCTTAGAAGAGCATTAAGTCATTGGTGCCAGCCTCAAGTTGGTGTTACATCCAGAAATGCCCAATTTAGCTCACAATTCCTGGCAGCAGCTGGCACAAATCAAGGCGGCCACCCTTCTCCAAAACTGAAATTTTGAGGCATACCTGTAAATGGTTGAAAAGATTTCAGCTGAGGGAGTCATTTTTAATGTGCTAACTTGCCATGGAGATGAGTGTTAGCGGATTTTAAAAACATTTCGAATGAGAGTGTGAGCCTGGTGTGCTTTGGTCATAGAAATACACTGTGACTTATCAAATATAAAAGGAAATGTCTTTCTAATGCTGAAGTATCTTGGTGGTTTTAGGTTCATAATCTATTTATTTATGAATGGATGGGTCTTGCAGAGTGGGCCTCTGAACCACCATATTTAGTATTCACTAGCATAAACAAAAACCTAAATATGCTTTCTCTGCATGTACATAGTGTGTGTGCAGGAGTAAGGAGCCTCCACTTTGGGGCCAGAGCTAACTCTGAACTTGATTTGTATCCATCCCTAAACATAAGTCACACTCTTATATTTTTTCTTATTTGCAAGCAGCGAGAGATAGAAAAGAGATAGGCAGAGAGAATGGGCATGCCAGGGCTTATAGCTGCTGCAAACGGACTCTAGATGCATGCTCCACTTTGTGCATCTGGTTTTATGTGGGTCCTGGGGAATCAAACCCAGGTCGTTAGGCTCTACAGGTAAGCACCTCAACCTCTGAGCCATCTCTCCATTCCCAGGGTCATATTCTTCAATGTGCCAGCAATACTGCAGGCCACAGATGATGTTCTTTTTAGAAGACATCTGTTTTCTTTCATCCAGAGAAGTTCATATGAGATTATAGCTTAAAACAGTAAGATGGTCTATAGTTTAAGTCTGATTTTCCTGCTAGAATAGTGCCCTTCAATACAAGGGGTTATTCCCTTGCAGGTTCACCTTCCCCAAAGCTGCTGTTCTACACAGTTCAGTTCCTGGGCTCACTGTTACTTCTCATCATTCTCATCAATGACAGATACCTACATTCTCATTATTTTAACCACCACCACTTTACTGGCTAGTCTTCGATCTTTCATCTGCAACCCTTTTGTCCCCTTGTTAACTAGTTCTGCTTACTAGACACAGTGTCCCTCGCAAGCCCCCACAACCCCCTGACTCTGTATGTCCAGTAAGCTCCACCAACCAGATTCCATGGCAGTTGCTCACAGTACCCTGGAAACTTTGCTGATTGACTTTTCTCTTTATTTGTTCCCATGCTCTCAGCCATCAAGTCTTGGGGATGTCTATTCTAACATTCTCTCCCACCACGTTCTCCTCCTCGGCTCACTGCAACTTAGCTCTTACCAGCCCTGGCGTGTTCACCTCTCCTCTGTTCTCCACAGAGAGCAAGAGAAACCATTTTAAAACTCAAACTTGAATGCTCTCCCCTAATCAAAGTATCCCAATGCCTTCTTGTTTCTGAGGTACAAACAGAAAACTCAAGTCTCATTTGTTCTCTGACTTGATTTCCAGCCTCGTGTCAGCCCTCTCTACCTTGTGTTCCATACATCAACCATTAGTAATCTTTTTCGATGTTAAATGCGGGCTTCCTGTCAACACAAGGACTTTGCACACACTCTTCCTATTGTCTGGAATGCCCTGCTCTCTCTCTCTCTTTGCCTCCCTTTGCATAGCTGATCCTTTTCACCCACCTAATCTCAATGCAAACATCCTTGTTGTTTGTCCAGAGAAGTCATCTCTGATCTCTATTTGCCCAAATTATATCAAATATCATCCTGTTAAACACTCTCATATCTTGTTGATCTTTTCCTTCATAGATTTATCATGTGTTTTTTGATGAATGCGTGACACTCTTTTTGGTCTATAAAATCTACAGTGATAAGAGCCATGCCTATATGGCTTCCAAATCGTTGGCATATAGCATATTGCTTCACAGTGATTAAACACTAAAAGAACAGTTGTAGAATTAATGAAAAATCTTCCATATTTGTCCTTTTCTTATTCTTCCCACTGCCATCACCACTGGTCATATCTTTTTCTTACTCCCTGTTTAGATCAACAAAATAGCCTCATGGTTAAGTGACCCAAAATCTTACCTTGTCTCTTGTCCCCAGCTTGTCCTTTTCAAATGTGATATGTATATTTCTCAGCCATCTCAAATCATGGCTTTTATTGTGAAATTTCATCTGGTTAAGAATCAGTCAGTGCCCACAAGTTTGAGTGGAAAATTACTCTAACCCCCTCATCGCGTTACAATCCGCCCATTTTGCTCTCACTTTTCTCCTAAACTCTCCAGCTCCATCCTGTGATGGAGTGCACTGCGCAGCTCATTTATGTCAGAAACACCCCTGGAGTAGCTCAGGGCCCAGATGGCATGGCCAGAGTGGAAGCCCTATGAGCATCTCTTTCAATTCATTCTCTCTTACTCTGTCGGAATCTCTTTCCTTTATTCTCCACCTATAAAACTCTAAACCGCATCCACATCCTACCTTGCCTCTGTAGCCAGGCACAGTGATCTATATCCCTGAATTCCAGACATGAGTCTTAGCTCTGCAAGTCCTTGATGTATATGCACTTCAGCCCATGCATTGTTGCAACTGCTTGTGTGTCTATTAAAGTGCTGTGATGGAAAGAGCTCTGGGGTAGGAGTGAGATGATACACTCAAATGGGTTTTGCAAAGGCACTTCAGTCAGCACACATGGGCAGAACTCAAGTAGTGGCTAAACACCAGAGTCATCGTTTCCTGGTTGAAAGAGGAACTACCGGCACCTTGTAGGTTGTCTTGATACAAGTGAGGTCTTATCCATAGGCTATAGAGATCATGTGAACAGAAAGCCCAGTGAGAGTTAACACACAGCAACTGGACAGAGCCGTGGCATTTCCAGACTCCTGGTTAAACATTCTTTCTGAGTGTGCCTATGAGGATTTTCTTCAGAAAATATTAGCACTTGCACTTAAGAGCTGAGCAAAGAAGCTGCCCACCACCACATGCATGGACACTGTCCCATCTGTGGAAGTCCTAAATAAAATAAGAAGGCCAGGAAAAGTTTCATTCTCTCTCTGCCTGGTGGCTTGATCTGAGACATTTGTCTTCTGCCCTCCGTGTTCCTTCAGACTCAGCCTGGAATCTAAGCTACCCACTCTTTAGCTCCAAGGCTCTCAGGCCTTTGAGATAGACCACTGGTTTTCCTGGGTCTCTGGTTTGCAGACAGTAGATCACGGGAGCACTGAGATGCCATCCCTGCAAGAACCAGTCATTATTAATGACTTGGTGTTACCTATGGTTCGGCTTCTTGGATTAACACAAGTACTGCACAAAGTGCTCCTAGCTCTTGTCTTCCAACTAGATGAGATTTCTCCTTACCAGCACCCCTGGGGGAACTTCTGAGCGCCTAGCAGAGTGTCCTCTGCAAGGCTAATATTTGTCTTATGAAGAGTGAAGTCAGCCTGGCAGCTGCAGTCAACAGATGACCATGTCCACAGATCCACTGCTCATGGCTGCTATCCAGTCCACCCTTGCTGTGTTCAGCCCTCCCCTAGCGCTGTCCTGCTGTACCCCTCACCTGCCTGGTGTCCCAGACTTCCACGGGCGAAGTCACCTAGGAGCCTTGTCACAGGGAGCCAGATGTTCTTACTACTTCTCACTCTTTCTATATTCAGGGCAGAATGGAAGCAAAAGTGAGGCACTAGTCCAGAGATTTCACTTTGAGAGTCAGACCCCATGGGAATTAGTGCCATGAGTTCTCTCACGAGGTCATGCCGTTATGTGGTTTTATGCCCCAGGGAATAAACATGGGTTGGAAATCATCCGAAGTTCAACAGTTCTTGTGTCATCATTTAGGAGTATATCTCCGCTGAGAAAGCAAGGCTAGTTAGGAATGAGGGATGAAAAAGCCTAAAATATGTAATCTATTCCCTAGACTCTTGCATTAAAAGAGATTTGGGGTATCATTCAGGCTGAATCCGGATCATTATGCCCTCACATGTCTTCATATGTCCCAGGCCTGGTTTCCAGGGACAAGCAGTCCACTGTCTGGGAAGACAGCCCATGGAGAGACCTACTGTTATTTTTACTCTGAAGCACATCTAACCCGAACTCTGATTTCAGATTATGAAACTGAGACTCAATCACGGAGACAGATGCTCAACCTCTTAAGTAGCTCAAGGGCAGCCAGAACAACCCAAGACAAAGTGTGAAAGCACTCCCACACCCACACCCCTCTTCCTCCAAGCCCTTTGCTCCTGGCTCTGGCTCGATCCAAGTCCTTTGCACTTTCTGCCCTTGGCATGGTTTGACATCCTTCACCACTTCTCAACACTCAATCTCCCACTGGGTGTAGACACTTTCAAAACTAGAAACATCCAAAATTGAATACTAAATCACAAAAATAAAGCATAATATAGCAGACCACGAGCTTCCCCTGACCATGAGCTCTCAAGGATTGATTGTTTTTTTTTTTTTTTAGCAACCAGACCAACCACTAAACCTGCTCTGACCTGTTGGAGCACTTACAACATGCCAGGCATTGCTCTATGCACTTTACATGTCTGCATCATATGATTCCACCAAGATTGGTTGGTAGTAAGGTGAGCATCCTCACCTTACAGGTACCAAAACTAAAACAGGAAGATAGTCAAGATCATGAACTAACAAGTGGCACACCAGCATTCTTATCAAGGCAGAAGGTTCCAATGGCTGCAATCTGAATACTATGGCCCTTAGTGAGAAATAAAGTTTTCTTAAAGATAGTTGATTCTAGTCATTGCTGCATGGAGATCGCTCACAACTGTGAAGTGGGGATGTTGTTCTGCACTAGTTTCACATTATGCATTTAACTTCCTCTGGCTTCTCTTCTTAAAGCTCTAGTTGTTATCCCTGGGTCATGTCCTCTTCAGATCTGGTCATTTACTTCTGAGCTGCTCCCTTCAGCTTTTGAGTAAAAAATATATAGCTAAGCAAATGTCTACTGATGGGCAGCAAAACACATTCTTAGCTCTTCTCGGTTAGCCAGTTGACAAACTACGAAACTACTTTGCTTTGGGGCCCGTATTTCTTTATTCTGCCAAAAGATATGATAAATATATAAAATCGAGACATCGTAAGGGTATTAAATCTTATAAAACTATTCCACAAGAAAAATGAGGATATTGTGGTCTGGTTTGTTCTTTGCAAATCAATGTCACCTCTCAAGAATTATAACAGGTAGTAAGTTACTAAAAAAAAGTGTAGTGATCTGTTTAGAAATGATGTCTGAAGTGGCCATCAAACTTACTTACCTATCCTTTCTGGGGTTTATTAGATCTATTATGGCATTTCTGTTTGTTTGTTTGTTTATTTGTTTGTTTGAGGTAGGGCTTTGCTCTAGCCCAGGATGACCTCGAATTCACTATGTAGTCTCGGTGGCCTCAAACTCATGGTGATCCTCCCTCTGCCTCCCGAGTGCTGGGACTAAGGGCATGTGCCACCCCATCCAGCTATTGTGGCTTTCTTATCCCACATCCTTTCCTAGAACCCCAGAATCACCACCAGCGGTGCCACCTCAAGCATGTGTGCACATTCTGTTATTATCATGGGTAGTTGGCCTGGTGAGCCTAGGAACTAGAATTCTTTTACAGCTTCAAAATCTCACCTCCAAATGCACTTTCATTCAGATATTGATAAAGCATTTCATTTCCAATTAATGTTTCAAACAGTGTCTCTAATTGTCAGCCCAATCCAAACCCTGCTCTTCCCATAGTGATGAAGCCAGTCACTTCCTGTAGACAAGGCACCAGCAAACCCTGTGGGTTCAGCCTTCGGATACATCCAGAACGAGACTATCTCTCAGCTCCTCCTCTGCTATACTCTTTATGTCTCATCGGGACTAGTGCAGTAACCTCCTAACTGGGTCTCTACTTCCACCAGTACACATGGAGCCATGCTCCTGGCACCCCAGCTGGTGGGTGAACCCTTCCCCCAGCCGCTCTGAATATGTGTGTGAGACATGAATAAACAATGGAATCCGCTGCCCCTGAAAGTGTCTGGGATTTGCACTGTCCAACCCCTTTTCTAGAACCTTAGCCAATAGCCAGACTGACAACAAAAGTAATTCTCTTCTCTCCATGTGGGATAATTTCTGTACCAGAGCTCCCCATGGGTCAGGCTGAAACTGAGCATCACCTGTAACCACATCCTTGCCTTTCTCCTTCCAATCCTGCAGTCCACCACCCTTAACCACATCAGAACCCCCCCCCCCAGAAATTATGCAGGCTCTCTCTGAGGAACTCAGCCCAACACATACAGCAGGCATGACGATCCTGCAAAATGGTCACATCATTCCTTTGCTTCAAGCTCGGCAGCATTTTCCCATCTCACTAAGAAAATAAACCAAAATCTTTACCACAGCTATGTGGCCTTCCCCAACCAGCTTTCTGCCCAGGCATCCTGTCCATTCATCTCATTGATCACCGTGATGTCCCCAAATACAATACAGTCTCCCCTCTCAAAGTCTTGATACCCAATTTTTCTCCCCCAAGAAAGCTATTTTCATAAAGCTATCCACTTGGCTTGTTCATACCTTTCAAGCTTCTGTTTAAATTTCACTTACTATAGAGGCCTTGTGTGGTATAAGGTGGCACACACATCAAATTTTTTCTTCATTATCTGTCTCCTTGTACCATAATAATGTAAGTTCCCTGAGAACAGGCACTATATCTACATTTATATATAGATATAAATATTTTATTATTATATATAAATTATTATATAAATATAAATATTATTTATATAAATTTAAATATATAGCTCCTGTATATAAATATTAATGTATTAATATGAAAATATTAATATATTTAATTATTATAATTAATATATTCTATATAAATATTAATATATTTGGTCTATATATTCTTGTATCCACAGCACCTAGAGCAGTGCCCAACACACACTGAGCATTAAAAATGAAGGTGCAATTATTCAAACAAGCTATTTTTTTGAATCTCTGAATACAAACCCACAAACATACACATACCTTCCAACAATTTCTTTTTTTGTTTGTTTGTTTGGGTTTTTTTTTTGTTTTTTGTTTTGCTTTGTTTTTTCGAGGTAGGGTCTCGCTCTAGCCCAGGCTGACCTAGAATTCACTGTGTACTCTCAGGGTGGCCTTGAACTCATGGTGATCCTCCTACCTCTGCCTCCTGAGTGCTGGGATTAAAGGCGTGCGCCACCACGCCCAACTAACAATTTCTTTTAGTAATGTTCTATATTTTTATATCTTAGGAACCAGTACCTGGGACAGAAACAACAAACAAAATAGAAATCGAGCTATTATGGTTTTCCCGTAATCTTTTAATGTTGCTCTGTTAGGAAAAAAAAACAACATGGATAATATGTGGAAGTCAAGGAACAATAGAGTTTTGCAATCCAGAACGCTTGGGAACTGTACCGTTAGCTCAGATGGCTCATAGTCAAGTTGCTAGGCAGACAACTCCAAAATACAGAGCACAGTTGCTATCATTAGTGAAAACTCAAGAAACAAAATTTAAGTTAATAAAAATCATTGGCACTTAGAATCAAAGAAAGCCCAATACTTATTTAGTCATACAGAACATACATACTTTTATCACTCATAGTACAGGCTTTATGATATGTTTTGGAATGGACAAAATGCGGCACAGAAGAATTCTGGATTTGTGGCACTGAGAGCTACTCATGGATGATGGAAAGGAAATGAATGTATCCATAATTTTTAATGTAAAAAAATTACCCCTATTGGCAGCAGGACTGATGAGATGGGAGCTGATTTGACCTACAAAAATATATCGTACTTTTATTAGTTCAGAAAGCTAAACTAAAAAAAAAAGTAAAAAAAAAAAAGTACTCCTTAACCCAAACTTGGGCTACCTCTCTCCCTTTTAACAACCCTTATGGTTTCTTCTTTTGCACAAATATTAATCTAAGATATCACAGAAAGTCACTCTACACTCTGCATGTATTGGTCTCTGGGCAGTGTCGGAGTGTGCTCCCAGCTAAAGGAGTGATGGTAAGTGCAGGCTTCCTCCTACACCAGCCCCACAGAGCTCAGTGCTCAACTCTCTGGAATGTCATCACTCCTCCACCCACCAAGGTCCCCAGAGTCTGCCTTTGTCCTATGCCCCCTGCTGTAGCTGCTCACTTCTGCAGTTTTCTCCCTTAGATTGCGTTGTCCCAGGGTAGTGAGCTTCCCTGCACAATCCTCTCCTCTCTCAGGCACCAGAGCCTTGGTTCAGCATTTTTATGCATCCTAGTGGGGAAAACTTCTACATGACAGACTCTCTTCCCTGCTCCCAGAAAATCACTTGTTTCCCAAAGGGAACCTGTTTTACTCTTTGACTTCCCCAATAATTCCTTCTACAATCTGTTGCAGTGTTTTCCAGAGAATAGTCCCAAACTCTCTGAACCAAGCATGGGTCTGGGCAGAAATTGCCAGTGTGTTCTGCTGCCTAGGATAGTTTGCAGCACATGTAAGTTGAAGAACCTCCTGAAGGAAGTATTTCTAGAAATCCCTGCAGAACGGTCACTCTCCCACCTTCTCTCTCCATCAGTCTCCACTCTTCCTCGTAGGCACCTTCATAGCAGAGAAGGTCAAGAGTTGGGCTTCTTTGGGGTCAAATCAAGTCCAGGTTTTGAGAATAACAGTATTTTAGAAAATAAGGAAATGCCAAAATAGTATTACAAAAAACTATGATGCATTCTAAATGTTTGCATTATGTACACATATATATACACATATATATTACACATTCATCTTATAGAAGTATACATTATAAGATATATTCATCATATAGAGAGAACAACGTAAGAGTACATTAAGTTTATAATTTATAAAATTTACAGCACCAAACAGCTAATGTCATCTGGTCATAGAACATAAGTTATGTGTTATTCTTTTTTAAATTAGATCAACACATATATGTAGCTATATATGTGACCCCACTAGGAAATAACATTCAGAAGTCTGAATTTGAGGTTGTTCTTGAAAGTAAGACCTAAACAATGTGAACTTCCCAATGACCACTGGGCATGGTTCTATCTGCCATCACTTTCACAATGGCAAGAACGCCCATCTGGGACTGTATTCCTGCATAGTGACCACATGGTTGAAGGGAAGGGGGCGCATGCCATGTTCAAGCAGAATACCTGGGAGGACTTAAGAGGAGCACTCATGCTCTTCTGCCCAAGGTGAAACCTACTAATGCAATGTCTCCACTCCCAGGCGAGAAATCTGTATCCACAGAGCTAGAGCCGTTTACACTTACCTCTCTGCAGTGGACATCTGTTTGTTACCCTCCATCCCCACCCCAACCCCATCTTGGATACCAGCCTATTCTCCACTGTATTGTGGGAATGACATGAAGACGGGATGCCTGTTTGGCCCATTGTGGTCCTGCTGATGGCTATGGTAGTGGGAGTGAGAGGTTTCTAAGTAGGAGCAAGATCTTCAGCCTCTCCTCACAGAGCCGCTGGCACCCTGGAAGGATGGGATTTGGGAACAGGAGGAGAGATGGTGGGTTCATTCTGGCTACATAGGTGATATTTTCCCTCCACACTCATCTCATTTGAATCAAGAAAATCTACATCTCTACAACAATGCCACTCACCAGACAAGAGAAGTTCTCTGAGAAAAGGAACCTTAAGGACCTTAGAGCCTTCTGGGACTCTGGAAAGCCCAGATTGAAATTTATACTATTTGGTGGACATTTAGAGTTGAGGTTGTTCCTGATGGATATCTTCTCCTCTGAGAAAAAATGAAAATCCTCTCTATACCTGAAGGATCCGTGCTTTCCTGCCACCATATCCTAGTAAAGCCATATCTCCTTGGCAACTTGTGCCTGGGTTCAGAAAAGAGAAAAGCCTGGGGGAGATGCTGCAGCACCCACGAGTGAGGACAAGTGTCTCCACACTGAGTCTTTCTTCCTCTTAAACAGGTGTTCCGGGGCTTCACGCTATCCCAAACTGTGGATTTATTTAGCTACGATGTTATCATATCCATAAACCCACAAAGACGAGACAATTCTTTGCTTTTATTTATAACCTGGAGAGATTATTTCTGAGTTAAAGCTTTAAGAATTCAGATCTATCAGGAAAGAACAGCTTGTGTAATGAACTTCCTGTTTTCATCATATTTGGACACCGAGCCTCCTTGTTGCCTGTTATTATTACCCAGTTAATATGAACTGCCTGGAGTTTATTTTTAGCTGCACTGACTCTATTGTAAGGACTGCATAACTGCTTTCAAAATGGGAAAATGTAATTATGGGATCTAACACTAAGTTGGGGATATTCTTAGGTCCTTTCATAAGGCAATGGCTTAAAAAATGAAAATAGACCAATTTAAATGGCTAAAGAAAACAGAGTTATTTGATCTAAAATAGCCCATTGATCCTTTTACAAACTACTCACTTACTGCACAGAATGAAGTCTCATTTGGGTTTAAGTGACCTAAACATATGAATTCATTTCCATGTCTGAAGTAGAGGGAGGAGATCGGTGAATAGAGGCAGGAAGGGTGGAAGCATCGTTTACCAAAATAGAAAAGTATTAAAATGTTGCCAAAAGTACCAAAACACCTAACAGAGGTTGGAAGTACGAAGTTCAATGCCTTGTGGGTCATTCTGTCATGTACATAAAGTAACTGGGTCCAGGGTTTCATGGGAATGGATAAAGACTGTGTCCAGTGGACTGTAGAGGACTTCCTCTTCACATTTGCTGTGGCCTTGAATTAATCATTCCCACAGGCCACTCTGTCAATATCCACCTAACCCAGAACCCCACATACTTTCCACTCCATTATTTATATACATACACTCATTCAATAGAAATTTACTGAGTATCCAACATATGTCAGGCTCTAGGAATTAAATGGTATATAATGTATCACTTTTTCTCTAAGTGTCTAATTACATAGGTAGAAACAAGTTCAGGATTTCTGGAAGCACCAAGGGGGTGGGTGGGGTTTAACCCAAAGGATGGAACTGGGAGAAGCTTCCTGAACTGAGTCTGAGGTACAAGCTCACTTCTCTTGAAAACTGGCATTGTAAGCGAAGGAAGAATCTTCCAGTTATGGAAGAGACTGTGGCAATGTCAAGTAGAAAGTTCAAGAGGAGAGAACAGATAGAATGAAAGCTACAGTGTCCAGTGGGTGTCCTGCAAGCCATAGAGAGTAATGGGGACAAGTTTCTAGAAAGTTCTAAAACTAATGAGCTCTTGATCAAATAGACCCACAAGGTCCTCAAAACATGACAGACTTCTGTCAAAGCTCTTGAATACCTTCCACAGGCCTAAGGTAAGACCCTATTGCTAAAGAAATCAGGGTGTCATCAAAGAACACCAAGAGATCCTGCTAGACCCAGAATGGTAACCAGCTTCCAGATGGTAGCATGTGTAGCACTGGAAGGTGTGCTGCCAGGGGAAAGTAGTCAATGATATTTGGAGAAAGCAGAGACTGCTGATATGCAATATAGACAATTGTCACAAGAATGCTGAACACATGGCTGTATGGAAGAGACCAGCAAGTCAAGAAATGCTCATCTGTGCAATAGTGGCACTAAATCGAGGAGGATAATCAACAACTTACTGATTGGCTAAGAGGTCCACTTAGTGACTAAGAACCCTTAACTGGAACTGGGATCCATGGCATAATCCTATGGGAACCAAGAACTGTGGCTCCTAGGGGAAATTCTCACTACCAGAAAGCCACAGAGAGGCTACACCCATTAGGAACTAGCCAAAATAGCAATGTTGCCTCATTTAACCTATATTGATCTCATTCTCTGATGAAGATTATGTTTGTATTTTTCAGAAGGCATTGAGAAAGCTGGGAACAACTCAGTTCCATCAACAAGACATTGGATGATGGCTGACATCCTGGCAGGAGACAAACCACACCAGCCTTCACACAGGGCCCAAATGAAACCTATGAGAAAGTGACGAAACAAACAGGAGACCAATAACCACAGCAAGTCTGAAAACCCATGAAAGGTCAATGGAGACAGACACCAATGATACCCAACACAACCCAGAGCAAAGATCCAGAGATACTGAAGATCTCAACAACAAAGCAGACTCAAAACTCACCCACTATAACTCAGGGAACTGAGCAGAAGAGGGGGTGGAGAGAATGTAAGAATCATAGAGGGAAGAATATCCAGAAACATCCCTCAGCAACAATATACAAGGGGGGGAGAAAAGAAAAGAGAACAAAAAAACTGGCTACCTCTGGTGCAGTTCATAAACCCCTAATCTATGGACAGATCCAGTATGAGCACGGAGGAAGTACCCCAGTGGGTAGGGGACAGAGAGGAGGGAAACAGGGACACATTCACAAGATTTGCTCATACAATGTATATACTTATTCATAATCAAGATATTAAAAGTAAATATAAAATAGGACTGGAGAGATGGCTCAGTGGTTAAGGCACTTGCCTCCAGTGCCTAAGGCCCTGGGTTCAATCCCCCAGTACCCACATAAGCCAGACCCACAAGGTGGTGGCCCTGGTGCTCTCTCTCTCTCTCTCTCTCTCTCTCTCTCTCTCTCTCTCTCTCTCTCTCTCTCTCTCTTTCTCTCTCTCTCTCTCTCTGCTTGAAAATGAATAAATAAAATATTTTTTAAAATAAATAAATAAGTAAATATAAAATAAAACTAATGATACTGAAGAAACACTCCTGTGCATCCATTGCTGAGTGAAGGGATGAACAAAATGTGGTGCATAAATACATGTCATGGACTATCATTCTCTGCTTTAGAAAGAAAGCTCTGGCCCATGCTCTAAGTCAAACAAACCAGTCACAACTGACAAATACCATATTATTTCACTGATAGCAGGTATGGAGTGTAACATAATCAACTTGCAATTGCCAGAGAGTAGGAGAAGGGAAACGTGGAATTAAGTTCACGATACAGAATGATGAGACAAAGATCTGGAGATGGTGGTGGTGGTTGCACATGACGTGGATGTATTTGAGGCTAATGGTGTGTGTCCTGGAAACAAACTGTATGTTATTTAAATTTTACCAAAGTTTTAAAAGTTAATAGAAAAACAAAGATCACTGGAGTTGAAATATGTATGTAGGTATGTATGTACATATGTATCATCTATCTATGTATGGACAGAAAGAGAGAATACAATTAGGGAGACCAATTGTTCAGTAATAAGAGAGATAGAAGTCATCTGAATTTGGGTTATGTGAATAAATACAAGAGAATAAAGTCATTTGGGTAGTTGCATGGAAAAACACTGCACTAATCTGTAGTCCTAAACAGACATATTTAGAGGACAATTTAATGAGAATATATTATATCCATTCAGCCAAACAACAGTAGTAGCTTCCCTCTAAATGCCTATAACCTTCCCAACCATAGGCTTTGACTAGATTTTCAGCACTAGGTCTGAGTTCCCTCCTTTAGAGTGGGTCTCAGATATAATCAGAGAACAGGGTCATGCCGCCATGGTACTCGAGGGCCAATGCTGCTTGGCTGATTGGCTGTGTAGCTCACAGGGTTACAGTGCTGGTGAAGCCTGCTGATGACTTCTCTCCCAGCTGATTGCATAGCACCTTCCAGCACTATGGCAGCTAGCCAGTAGGGAAGAGGTTTCCAGCTCTGTTCTCTCTTGATTCCTCAGCGTGCTTCAACTGAAGCATGTGGTTGCTTTAGTAATAGGGTTTCTATTTATACCTTCTAGTTCTAGTGGGAAACTGTCATGGTTTGATCCAGGTGTACCCCACAAACAAATGAATGTGTTCTGATTGATCGATCCTCAGCTGATGGCAGTTTGGGTTTTACCACCTCGATGAAGCTGTGTTGTTGGGGGTGGGCTTATGGGGGTAATAAGCCAGCCTCCCCTTGCCAGAGTTTGGCACACCTTCCTGCCGCTGTTTGCAGTGCTGTGGCAGAGGTGATGTCCAGCCCTCTGCTCATGCCATCGTTTTCCCTGCCAGGATGGAGTCTCCCCTCGAGTCCGTAAGCCAAATAAACCCATTCCTCTACAAGCCGCTTTTGTTTGGGTTCTTTCTGCACAGCAACTAGAAAGCGGACTGCAAGAGAAACCAACAGCATTGGCAATAGCCTGCATTGTTTAAGGGAATCAAGAGCCTCTCCGACCAATGACTACCTTGTAGGTATCCTACCTCAAGCATTGGGATTTTCCTATAATAACCAATATAGCTTTGGAGAATAGCATTATCCACCCACACAGAGTGCTTCTGTTCAAACTCTTTTTAAAATTACTTTAGTTATCTGATTTTAAAAAAGTAGACTTCAATATGTTTTTTTCTGCTGGGAATGGTGGTGCACACCTTTAATCCCAGCATTCAGAAGACAGAGGTAGGAGGATCACTGTGAGTTTTAGGCCACCCTGAGACTACATAGTGATTTCCAGGTCAGCCTGGGCTAGAGCGAGACCCTACCTCAAAAATTATGCTATATTCATACATCTTCGATCTTGGTTAACGGTCCTGCACATCTCCATCCCCTACCTCTATTCCTTCTGAAACCTTTCCACCCCCATAATTACACCTCGACTTTCACATCACGTTCGGTGTACTGTCTTCTACCCTTCAGCCCTCTCCTTCTTTGCCCCTCCCTCCTCATGGCCCATTTCTAGCTTTCTGGCCTATTATTGACTCTCATTCCTACTTACATACATAGCTGAAAATTTGAACCTAATAACAGCATATAAGAAAATATATGGCTTGTCTCTCTGAGCCTGGGTTTTATCAGTGTTTCCAGATCCATCCATTTTCCTGTAAATTCCATAATTGCATTTTTATTTACAACTGAATAAAACTCCACTGTGCATTTATACTATATCTTCATTATCCATTCATCAGTTGATGGGCATCTAGGTCCATTTATGCCCAGAGTAGAATAGCTGGGTCATATGGTACTTCTATTTTTAGCTTTCTGAGAAACCTCCACACTGATTTCCATAGTAGCTATATCACTTTGTCATACCTCTGTCATGAAGGCTCTTCTTGCTTTTGCTTGGCCTAGAAATTTTCAACTTATTCTTCAAGATTTACTCATTTTAAGTCTGGTAGCATCTTTGGGCCTGTGTTGGAAATGGTGTAGAGATAATGCTGAACAAGACAGAACTGAACAAACAGAGAAAGAAGAGAGTAAGTCCATCTTTAAAGGAGGAGGACACAGACACTGTGGGAATTAGGAGCAGGTACCCAGTGGTCTCGGAATGCAGCAGAGGGTAATAAACTGCCTCTGGCTCATGCAGGGGGAGAGAGAGGTTGAAAGGGAATTAATCATTAAAGAATAACCCTATGCTATTGCAAATGACACCTACTTCAGGGAGCTTCCCCAGCTTTCCAAGAAATTAACTGCCCTTTCTTGTCCAAGTTCATTTGTTTTGCCACTTTAAAGAATGGTTGGAAGCCAGGCATGGTGGTGCATATCTTTAATCCCAGCACTCAGGAGGCAGAGGTAGGAGGATATCTATGAGTTCAAGGCCAGCCTGAGACTACAGAGTAAGTTACAGGTCAGCCTGGGCTAGAAGAAGACCCTATGTTGAAAAAGCAAAGGGGGAACAAAAGGAAAAGAACGGTTGGTTGGAAAAGGCTTTCTATTCAGCTGTGAGTTTCTCAAGTTCATAATTCTTCATAGAACTTTTTATAGTATGTGTTCGATAAATGTTGGATGAATGGGTGCATGTAATGATGGGTAGATGAATGAATGGAGCTTGGTCATTAAATCTTTAACTTATTTTCCTGTGATAAAGAACTTATTAAACCTCTGCTACTAGTTGTCTATGAAATTGAAACATAATAGGCATGAATTAATGTGACTCTTTCACTTTTAGAAGTATTCCCTGAACATTGTGGAAGAGGGGGTACAGGGTGGGAAGGAGTATCCTGAGGCATTGTCCTCCCACTATGGACACTGACTGGTATGTTCATGACCTCACAGTGAATACCCCCTAATATACTCACTAAAGAGGGCCCTTAGTGGAATAGGATTGGGGGAAGGGAACCCAATGGGAATATGAAATATGGTCATGCAGTTAATATCACAATTAATAAAAATTTAAATTTAAAAAGTAGTACTCCCTGAGAACAGAAATAACTCTCTTTGATATCAGTTGATCTTTGGAAGCTATCAGTGTTCCATACAGATATTAAATATCCTCATATCTCTTCTTAATATTCTAATATTTGACACTAGTATGCTTCGTACCTGTCAGGTAGATTTTATACACAAGTAGAATCACCATAAGCAACAGTGTGATTTATTCCACAATATTTCTCCACCCCGGCCCCACAGAACTTCAAGGATGAAAATGGTTTTGTTAATTCACCCACAGTAGAGCGTTGAGGTGGGTATGAGTTTCCCATCTCAGTAGTGTTCATGCTTTGGAAAAAATATGGATGCCTTGAAAGTAAAATTATCCAACTAGTAAGAATTTTTCTGAGTAATTGTAATTGTGATTGACAAAGTATACACCCTACCCCAAAACACTTCTGGGAACACAAAGGTTAAAGAGATCCAGTCCTTCAGGGACTTTGAGTATAATTCAAAACACATCACAATAAAGTATATTCACTTGGCATATTAGGCCATGGAGTACAGAACAGGAATGAACCTTAAAGGCCACCTAACTTACCACCCCTCACTATGCAGCTCCTGACATACCTGTCTCCTAGCTTTCCTCAAATGCACCAAGCACACACCTGCTTCTGAGTTCTTGCACAAACTGTTCCCTCGGCATGAAAACTCTTTCCGGAGAGACTAACACAGTTCTTCTCTTTCCGATCTCTGCTCAGATGCCACCTGATCACTGTTTAAAATAGAAAATTCCACCCCCATGCCCATGCACCCTCTCATTCTCTTACCTATTTGACTTTTCTCCATAGCAATGAACACCGTCATTCCATATATTTGTAATTCTTTCTTATTGCCTGTCTTTCCCCCTCCCCCACACACTAAAATACAAATTCCATAAGGGCAGAATGTTATGTTTATTGGTGTATCTTTGGTACCAAAAATTGTCTTTGGAAGATATTAGACTTTCATGTTGAGTGATTGAAAGAGGGAATGAGTTGTTTAATGTGTTTATAGAGGTGAGACATACAAAACAATGCTATTCAATTGTTCCCAGTTTTCCTTCCACCTAACAAACCACAGTAATGTTACCTGCCATCTCATACTAAATTTCTTCTTGGGATTTGTGTGATGGTATTGACTTAATTCAATTATAAAACTTATGTCATAATTTCCTTAAATAGTGAAGCTGGAGAAGCTATAATAAAATGGATTTTTGAGGCTTAAAAAAATCCACGAAGAACATTCTTATCTAATTTTAAATTTTAATGAATAGTTATAACTATGAGTAATTAATTTTGATATTTCTAGAAAATGAAATGGATTTTTTCCTGTATGAAAATCCAGCACTTTAGGAACAACAAATTCTTGGAGAAAAATTCAAATGAAATTATTAAAGTTGAAAGCATCGTCTCTAACCAAGCATATATAGCAACTGAATGGTCATGAGTAGGAGCTTCCTCCTTATGTGCATGTCAATTTCTCTGATGGGTAAGACATTTCCTGTGGAGAGTAGCAGGGATAGTTAAGCATGAGTTTCTCAGTAGGTAAGGCATAAGGAAAAATACAGTTTACCCATAATGCAAGCAAAGGAAAGTTCACGTCCTCTATCCAGAAGGAATTTGTCTTGTCACTTTTGAAATAATAGATTCCAAGTGACATAGGACAAAATATCCTCGAATAATATTTTAAAAAAAAATGCATGAACATTATTCCAAAGGCTAATCCTTAGACTGATTCTCAAAAAGGCTCAGGACATAATACTGTTTAGCTCAGTGAGCATGTTTCTGTCAGGTATAGAGGTAATGCAGTACAGATATTTTGCTTCCTGACACTGTACCAGAGCTTAGAGCAGAGAAACGAGAAAACTCCTGTCTGTGAAATCGTCTGTCTGCGACATCGCATGTCTTAGGTGAGCTTTTGGAGCGCACACAGCTACAAATCACTCAAGGCTTGGATTCCCTGGCAAGTGCCTGAAGTGCCAGCAGTCTCTGCTGCTAGTTATTCACGTGCTGGAAACAGCAGATGTGCAGGAAGGAAGGCTGGATGCCAGGGGCAAGTTCCTAAGAAGCTGACTTGAACTCTGGGTTTCTGCAAGGGTTCCTGCAGGCCACACCAGCACGGGCCATCAAGCTGGACTTTGATGCCTGGTGCCCCAAGCTTTGACCATCACTCTTCAGAGCACCCTGACCAAAGACCTTTCTTAGGGCAAGTGTGACAGGTCAACAATTCCAACTATAAGTTGTAAAAAAATTAAATGATTAAAATGGCAAGACCCAAGTCCCCATGATGGACTCAGTTGAACTCGCCCTTGAAATGCCTGTTAGAATGAGTTAACTCGAGGGAAAAAAGAAATGTCCCTGTAGACTGAAAGGAGTTGACTTCCTCACCAGGGTTTGCTGATATTATCAACTTAAATGTTGGAGAGACTCTGCCCCAAGGCAGCACTTTTAGCTCTAATAGAGCTGATGCGAAGCTGCTCTGTCTAACAATCATTAGTCAGAAGGCTCAGCTGCCTGTGTTATAGTATTGTTTATGACAAAACATTACAAAAAACATGAACAAAACTCAAAAGAAAAAAAAAAGAAAGAGCCACCCAAAATTCTGCCATCCCACAAACCAAACTGTTGACATTTTTTTCCCTGCTCCCTTTCAGTCCCTGTCCATATGCAGACAGAAATCCTAGTGACGATAGCACAAATAGAATTTGGTATGCAGGTTTGTCTCAATTAGCTTCAAAAGCAGTTTTACAGTTTATCTTATCATCTTTGTTCCTGTGACTGCGAACACTTTACCCCACCGTCTTTAGTGACCTCCCAGGGGATCTCAGGGTGATGATAACTTAAAAAAAAAAAACAGAGTGGGGGAAGGACTCATTTTTAATTCTCTGTTAAATGAATGAAATCCTTAGGATTAAATCGAGTAGAAAGGATTTCTCTAGCTCCTTGTTCCCCTATTTCGAAATCTTTACAAAAATAGTCACAGTTCCACACCTATGAGCATGTTTTGGTTTCCTTAAGAAAGAGGCCTTGCTGGTATTTTCTCTTTGCCTAGTTTATTTTGGAGTCTTGCTTGATAGCTAAGATGTAGGAATAGAAAGACATCTTTTCCTCCATCTTCTCCCATCCAAGTACTAACCAGGCCCGACCCTGACTAGCTTCTGAGATCAGAGGAGATCAGGCACGTTCGGGGTGGTATGGCCGTAGACTTCCTCCAATTTCTCTAAAGGATCTGTGTAAGCTGGAACTTTTTAATATGGATACTATGTGCTGCATCCTTAGGTGGAGGACTCAGTTGTCAAGGTGCTGGGTATCTGGGTGCCTCACACTTTAACCTGCTGATTATCCAACTCATCTTGAACAGGTGGGCCGACACAAAACATAGATCCTCATACCCTTGACTTTGTGAAGTCTCTGGGGATATCACAAAGTGTCAGAAGTCTCTCTTTCCTGATAATATCTCTAATTAGTATGGGTTGTGTATTGTTAGAGGGGTGAGAACTCTGAGAGTTGAAGAAGGGATGGCAATAGGGAAGAAGAATGTGGCTGTAACAAGCTCTGTTGAAACTTCTTTAAGCTAGGTAGGCTTGAAGTGTGAGTCACCTGCTGCTGTCATCCTGACAAGCATTGCAAAGCCAATAGCTTCCTTGTTTGATGAGCTAACCTAAGCTCAATCTCCTAAACACAACCCTGGCATGAACCCAGGAGCGAGTTTGGGGGGAGAGTGTTGGAGTAGTAGGTATCAATTTGTTTTTAATCACAATGTTGAATCTCGAAAGCTTTCATTTCACATTCTGAGTTCTGCATTGTCTGGATTTTTACAAGCATCAATTCGTGTATTAATTGGGTAATTTTGTTTTAAATTGAAGAGTGTGTTATACCCTGATGGGTGGCCTTTCAGAGAAGTGGCCCTCCTCCCTCCCCACTGTGGGCCAATCAGTGTCCTGGAACTTGGCCAGTCAGATTGTTAAACCTTCATCTTCAAAAAGAAAACAAAGTGGTAGACAGGACAAAATCTTTTCCCATTTTAAGCAAAAAGGGTCGGGGGCAGAAAGGCATTCTAGAAGCAAACAGAAGCAAAGGAACTTCATAGTTTCATGTGTGCAAAATAAAATTTTTGATTCACCACTCAGCTCCCAGCTGTAAATTAGGGTGCAATTTTGCTCCCCTTCCCTTTGCAATGGCTTAAGGTTTATTTTGGTGTGGGTTTGGGTTCTCATAACTGGGAGAAGGGAATACCATGGGAATCCAATGAGTAGAGGCTGGGGATTCTGCTAAACATCCCACAAGAAAGCGCTCTCCCTCCAAAAAAGGGTCAATAGTGCTAAGTTGAACACCCACGCTGCAGTAAGAAGCATGAGGTGGTAACAGATAGGAAATAAACCTGAGAAAGCCAGGTTGTGAAAGCCCTTGAATTTTAGACCAAGGAGCTTGAACCTTTTACTGTGCATACTGAAGAGCCATTGAAATCATAATAGAATTTAGATTTTTCCTCATACGCTAAAGACTCAATCAGAAAAGCCCATTAGGATTGTCCTATGAAAGCCCAGAGAGAAATGACAGGCCTAAGCTAAATCAAATCCCCAGAAATAGTTAAGGGACAGAACAAAGTCAAAATTGATGTAGAATGTAAAAACAAGCGGGTGCTGTGACATGATTGGCTCTGGGAAACAGGAAGTATTTCTGGATAACTGCCAAATTTCTCAGGTTATTAAATAGATGATGCTCAGATGCACTGAATGCAAGAAAAGAAGTATCATGGAAAATGTATTAGTAGGTGTAATAATGTATTTAGGTACAAATTTCACCAAGGTCTCAGATAGTTCTTGGAGGGGATAAAATGGGTAAGAAAATCCACTCAGTCAAGCAGTATTTCCATAGCAATGATCAGAAGGAAACAGTTTACTCCTAAAGGTGGTTAGCTCCACAGGTAAGCCAACTATTATTTTGAGACTTTGCCTTTCAATTGAGGAAGAAATTCGGTATTATTTTTGAGAAGGTCTCCGAGAGCCTTAATGGTTCTGTAATTTCATGAGATGGAGGGTTTCCCTTTTTGAATCTAGAGTCAACTACACTTACAGTTCATCTTGAGGGAATCATACCTGTGGAGTTAATTAAAGTAAATAGGTTGGCAAGGGCTTCAGCCAACTACTCAAGCAAGATGAAAATAATTCTGGCAGCAGAGATTTCTTTTGTCTCAAGCTCCTTATAGCCTTGAAAGAAGGATCTGACAGACATCTTTTTAGATCTTTTTTTTTTAGGGTTGATGAAAAGATTGGATTCTAGCAATGGTAAAGTTACTGACTGTCGTCAAAACATGGAGAGGTAGAGCAGTAATTAAGATGATTTGTTTAGTAATTAATCCACACACATGATTCTGAATATCTTTGGACTGAAAACTGTGCAGTTGAACCCAAGATAAATAAAAATATTTTTATGTAATTTAATTTGGGGAAGGGATAAGTTATTTTTATAAGAATTACAACTTAATGAGTCTTTAGATGTCTTGATCTTGGTTCTATTTGAGATAATATCTTGATAACACAGCTTGGAATTTATTTTTGTTGCTTTCTGATCTCTTTTACAAAGCAAGAGATAAAAGGTTGTTCTTGAATAGTCCGGTGACATGGTAGTATAACTTCAGTCCATTAATATTATAAATAGTCACTACTGAAACCTTCAGAATAAATATGTGCCATAAAGTCATTGTGGATCATAAATTTGTTCATTTTAGTTTAATCTTATCCCTAAAATCTCACAGATTTAGCTACGCACAGGAACAAATGCTGGTGTGTGTATATCTCAGCCTTTGCCTAGCATATGTGGGACCCTTGGGTTCAATCCCTAGCACTACATCCACAAAAAAAATTACACAAGGGACAAATGCAAGGATAATTTTGAAAGTTCAGATCAAGTTTAAGAAGAAAATATTTACTTTCAACCAGTCTAAAAAAATCTAACTCAAGGATGAAGATAAGCTCCAAAGAGCTAATTCTTCAATCATCAAAAATGCCTCCTCCAGTTAGAAATGCAAGGGAGAAGCCACAGATTATCCCAGAGCCTGCCAGTCACCATTACTGGACTGTGATTATAAATGAGTTTGACCAGATATTTTCCTCTTTGATTCAGACAGTTATTCTTGGAGAAGTACCTTAAAAGGAAGTTGCTGACAGACAACTGCAGGATTCTAATGGATGGAGCTCTGGTGGAAGCACTGCCAATCCTGAAATTATGTCAGCTAATGAGTACTTAGAAAACACAGAGTTCAGAAGACTGTCAAATTACCAAACCATTTGAAATATCAGGATATACGTTATAGGAAAAACATATATGTAAAGCCCAGATCAGCCTTAGAAAGAGCTGGATCCATATTTAAAGTCGATGAAATTGATGGATATATTTTCATTCAGAAACTTCCCCTCTGTGCTGGCCATTGTGTGAGACATTTTCACAACGGTGTGCCTCTAATAATCCATGCAATGGTCCCATGAAACAGCCACTTTGGTCTCCTTTGTAGAGACTGAAGAACAGCTAAAATCCAGAGTCACCCTTCTAATAATTGTGGAGAAAGGCTTGAATGCAGATCCTCTGATAATAAAACTGACCCTCTGTGGATGCACCATTCTACCTCCTACGACTCCAACTTGAGGAACTCAAACCCAGGAGGGCAATTTAAGTTCATTATTTTTCTTCCCAATTTAATTCCTTTCTACTCAACCTACCAGTCTTCTTCCTTCTCTCATGACCAAAGAGTCACCCATCTACCCTCAGCACTCTTGCTGGCATGGTCCATAATTGAGTATCATTGTTGTGGTCTTGTAATAGCTGCAGCATCTCTGGCCCAGCCCAGACCTGCCAAAGTAGGAGCATTCGTACACTGAAGCTCAAAAAACACACAGCCAGCCATCCTTCCTACCAGCATTACTCACCAGGCTCTCAGCCTGTGATCAGGAGTGTTACTAATGCCCCAACTACTCTTATTCACTGTTGATCTTTCCACCATCCTTTGGTAACTAGTTCCTGTTTGGAAACCAACAACAGATTGTTTTCCTAAAGAGATGATTGAGTCCCTCTCTCCACACCTTCTACCCAACCCGTCATCTTCCACTCAAAAATTAACACTTGTTTCCCTGTGGCTATTAAAACGTCATATTAGTTAAGGAATACATAGTTTGAGCCACGAGTTTCATAAACACTTTATGTTAGCTAGTTTGTTTACGGCTCACATTGATTCCCTATACAATGGGTGCTATGATTGTGCCCATGTTAGAACAAATAAAACTGAGGCAGGTGACGTTCTAAAGCTTGTCTGGAGTTATGTAGCTAATAAATGGTAGAAGCGGATGACGTTTCCATCAAACTTCCTCGTGTTGCTCCAAAGTCCTTTCCACATACTTGAAAGCAGAAGAGGGTCTTTGTTAACCCAGAACTTCCCAGGGCATTTTCATTTGATTGATCCATTTAACCACACAAGAATAATGAATAAGACCAAAGCAAGATTTTGATGTTAATAACCCAATCTTTGCAGATGAAACGGGAATTAGAGAAAGTTGAACCAAAATTCAGTTAATTCTAAATCAAATACTTCCTACCATATATAGTAATATTGTTCCTTCTCTACATTTCTCTACACCCTGATTTTAGTATCTGTTAAAGTGAGTGTAAATCTTAGGCACACAACTTTTCTTTTCCCCTCAGTTTGGAGAAAAATCTTTGAAATCTTAATAGTTTTTGCCTCCATTCTACTTTCTAATTTTCTATAGCATGTTATATAAATAATCAAATAGAAACATAAAAATGCAAGATACTGGAACCTACTTTCTTATAGTAGCTGGTTTATTATTCTTGAATTTTTAGATTGATCTAAAGAGACAAGTGGAATTAGACTTTTAGACTGGTTGAAAGTAAGTATTTTCCTCTTAATTAGAACTATGATGTCAATATGAACTCAGAAAAGCAACAAGTGTAATGACTAAGAATTAAGACAAGCACCATGGGTAAGAAAGAATTTGAAAAACAGACAAAAATTAAGGCTATTTGAGTACATCTCCCCAAATCAAAAAAAAAAAAAAAAAACTCTGTTATGAGCTGATTTCTATATAAGACCTTTGCTGAATTTTCTACCTGGTCATTAGTTATTTATTGTCATTTTGTTTGCATCATTCATTTATTTCATTTTCCCTGACATTTATTATCTGTTATAAGCAGTTCCTTTGAATAGTACCCTTCTGATAGTAGCTCCAAAATTAATTCCATATAATTACAACCTTTTGTTACTACCTACTATATGTCATCCCAACAAATTGCTCACTTTAAATTAAATAAAATATATACATACATACAGACTATATACATAATACATACATGCATCCTTACTTAAAAAGTATTAAAAGACCCCTGTGTTTAAAGACTAATAACCTATTGGCAAGTAAGTTTAAAAGTTTGCCAGCCAGTTTCCTATTTCTCCAAGGAATATGCCACACATTGTATCAGCAACCAAATAGTTTTTCATACTTTCTACTCTTCACCCTCTATAAATTACTACTGATCCCCAGCAAGGAGCTTCCAGACCTATGACCGAAAAAAATCTTATCACTCAATAAGAATTGTCCCACCAAGAGCAAGCAAGCAAGTTTTCTCTAATGCTGACCCCCACATCCAAATAAAGGGAGAATTTCAAAAGGATGTGATCTGAAGTATATTTCCAACAGTTTTTGAAGACTTGCTTTAAAATAGGATGCAGCTTTTGGCCTGAATCTTTTCTGCATAAAGCATCCCACACTGGTTTCCATGGAACTCCCATTAGAGCAAATTAGAAAGTATTTGTTTTAAGTCAAAGGAATCCCCCAGAAGCCAGAAACAAAATCCAAACATCTCACAGGAATTTTCTTCTTCTCTTCCATTCAAAAAAAAGAATTGGAAATAAGTGGAAGGCTCGTCTTCTATAAACTATAAACTTCTATAAACTCACTATAAACTCAAAGGGGCCACCGAGTTTGTGTTGTATGGAGGAGATTCTATTTCTTCAAGGAAGCAAATCAGCATGTTCATTCACTACAGATTTCCCAAACTGGCAAAGTGCCCATATAGGGTCTTACCTAACAATACTCCTCAGGTAAATAATCTCCTCTACTTTCACAGATGAGGAGATTAGAGGCCAAAGGCTTCACCAAAGTTGCAAAGTGAATTTATAGCAATCCTGGCACAAGAATTTCGGTCTACAGGCCCTCACTTGGTGTCATTTCCAGAAGCAAACGCATGTGTTGGGCTGGAACTAGAAGTGAATGAAGAGTGAAAAGCAAATAGAAGCCTGGAGACTGTTTCCAAACACTCATCAGAAATTACACAACCAAAAATAAAGTTGTTCATAAGATGGGGGTGAGCATATCTCCCCTCCCCCTAAAAATAAAAATTTCAAACTCTTCCAAGAATAAACAAACAAAAACTCATTATGCCTCACTGATGGCCAAAATGATAATTACAGTGGTAAAAGAATCTATTTTTAATAATAGAAAATTAGTCCGTATAAGGAAAACAAGAAAACTTAAAATTTAGCAGTTAGCTATAAACTGAAATCTAGACCAAATATCATTTGAGAAATACTTTGAAAAAGACTCCAAAGGTAATAAAATACTTTTTATGATACGTTTCTAAAAACAAGATGAGCGAAAGAATATGAATGATGATTTAATGATCAGCATCTAAAAGAAGTTCAGTCAGGAAAAATAACAGATAACGAAGTGAGTTATTAATCATTTTTGTTGGTTGTCATAGGGAAAAATCCTCCAAGAGAGATTCATGATGCATCATGCATGAAACCTACAAGCCAGGCCTTCTATGACAGTACTGGTAAATACCCATGTGTGCGCAGGAAAGGGGCAAAGAGGTGTTAATGTGTGTAAAGTACATATTTACACGATTGAACAAAATATTCCCAAACTTATACCACTTCCGCCTAGGAGGACAGAACTCAGGCTGACGTGATGCTATATCCAAAAAACTCAATTAAAATGCTGCTAAGCAGGCAGAGAACAATGCCAACATCTTTTTAAAGCTGTTTAATCTGCACTTAAAGAAAATACATTTCTGCCTACTGGTTTTCTTAATAATAAAAAAGCACTGGATGAGAAAAGGCAAAATAAAAGTGGGGACTGAAATAACCAGGAAGAGCCTGGGCTTTCAAGGCACATGCTGGGCTTTGCAAAGGATTTACACAACCCCCCCAACCATGCCATGTCAGTCTGTGAAGGTACTACCCTTGTGCCCTTCATCAGTGCTGGTCATTTTAAATCCAGCATCTCATTTAAATTTCAAAATACTATAGAGTCTATTACTGTAACCTCCACTTTCCAAATTAAAAAAAATTGCAGTTTAATCATTTGAATAAATGTAGAAAAAAAAAACTTTGATGAACTTCAACTTCTCTGCATGAGAAAAGCCCTGAAGAAACTAGGAATAGAAGAATCATACCACATCATAGAAGCTATATACAGCAAACTGACCGTCAACACAAAGCTGAAAGGAAGGGAAAGTGAAACAAAACAAGTGTGTCCACTATCACTATTCTTATTCAATAGAGTGCTTAAAGTGTTAGCCAGACCAATATGACAAAAGAAAAGACAAGCATGCAAATAGTAAATCAGGTTATTCCTGTTTGCAGATGACATAATCCCACACTTAAAAAATAATCATAGGACCAAGAGATGGCTCAGCAATTAAAATGCTTGCCTGTAAAGCCTAATGGCCTGGGTTTGATTCCTCAGCACCCAGATGCACAGTGGTACAGGCATTTGGAGTTTGCAGTGGCTAGAGGCCCTGGCATACCGAATCTCTCTCTCTCTCTCTCTCTCTCTCTCTCTCTCTCTCTCTCTCTCTCTCTCTCTCTCTCTCTCTCTCTCCAAATAAATAAATAAAAATATTTTTTAAAAAATCCTCAAGGTTCCATCAGAAAATACTTAGATCTGATAAACACTTGCAGAATATAAAATCCATATACAAAGTTAGCAGTTTGTCTATATACCAACAATGAACTTGCTGAAAAAGAAATTATAAAAAAAGACCCTAATGAGAACTAGATAAAAATCCTAAAATATATATGGAAAGACAAAAGGCCACAATTAAACAAAGAAATCCTGAGCAAAAAGAATGCTAGGGATATCACAGGAATTAACTTCCAAGTATGGTGCAGAGAGACAGTGACAGCATAGTATTGGCACAAAGGCAGACATGTAGAAAAACAAAATCAAATACAAGACACGGAAATAATCCCATGCAGCCGTGTCCATTTTATTCTTGATAGAGATATTTAAAAAGAGAGAGCGAGCTTCTTTACAATCAATGATAGGAAACTGGATATCCATATTTAGAGATTTTACACTGTCCCTGCTTCTCTAGACATCTTCCTGAGGAGTCCAATTCATGAGCAAGGATACCTGTGGCTGAGGTCAGCAAGCCTAAGCACAAACAGTAAGGAAGAACAATTGCTGACTTCTTTGCTGCTGTGATGGATGAATCCTGCTCTCTCTTTAAGATACAGACAAGAGTCGCCAAGCTGAGTGAGTGTGGATGCTAGGGGACCACAGCAATGAGAGACAGCTGCTTGCTACAAAATTGCGACCTGAGAAAAGGGTTAGAACTAGATTAGAACTGGTGTCCTGGTTAAGGGAGGCCCACCCTAGACTCATAGAGAGAACTGTCTCATCAGAATGACCATCTAGCAAGCGGTGAGGAGGGGGAGGGCATGCATGGAAAGATACCTCCTTGTAAAGGACCACACATCTTAAATGAGAGGTTAAAGTCCCCGAAGTGATGACACGCCTCTGGCTATTTCTCAAGCCCATGAGTTAAGACATGTGTGGATTACTTCCTCCTGGGCTACATATCATATATATCATACACATATGATACCCCTCATAAAAATGGGGGGTGGTTCAGAATGGGAGAGCAATACTATGGGTGTTATATACACATACACTGACATGTACTAAATTATTTTCTTCTCCTAATCACTCTATGAAATGGGCACTGCAATGACACTCATTTTATGGATAAGGAAAGAGCAGTGAGAGCTTTTCTAATTTCCCCAAAGACTTGCAGCAAGTTCTCACCAGGGCTGAGACTGGACAAGGCAATGTGGCTACACCTTCTACACCACCTTTGGAAAACATTTCCAGCAGGTCCTGGAGGATGGCTGGGTTTTAGCATTCATTTCTGCTGTATCCAATTAGAATCTTCTATATCCAGCCGAACACATCTGTGGCTCCTCCCACTTGCTCAATTTTATCAGCTTCTGATTGATAGTGAACTTTCAGTGGATCTCATTTGGCTACATAAGAATGGTCTATATCACCATGGTTTTCAGTGATTTCACAAATGTATTTCTGAGATAAAACTATTTCAAATCAGTGCTCTCTGGAGGAGCCCGACATGAGGTATGCCAATATATTATTTGTAACTTACTATGTTTTGGCAATATATGTATGCACATAAATACAGATATATTCATATCTTTAAGATGGTTGCTTAGTAAAATGTGTTCTGAATAGATAACTTTTTCCAAGTTAAACAATACATTTGGTATCTTTATTTCCCATTTGCTACTTATTTTAATAAATATTTTATTGTAAAATTTTTCTCAAAGAAATATAGAAAGTAGTTGAAGGAACTCTACAGGAAGCATTCACACATCTACCAACTGGACCTAATACTTAACATGTCACCATATTTGCTTTTTCACATCTACCCATCTGTATATCATTTTCTATCCAGCAATCTAGCCCATTTTAATGTATTTCAAAGTAACTTTCAATATCAAAGCATCTCTATGTACTTTGGCATGCATATCATTAACTAGAGCAGTGTGGCTCCTTTTTGAGACAAATTGCATGTTCAGTGAAAGATAAATTCTTAAGTGCAATAATTGAAGAGTCTGACAAATGGGTGTCTACAAACCCTTATCAAGTTAAATAACATTACTCTCATTCTAGAAAGTTCTTTCGTGTTCCATTCTAGTTGCTCTCAACCCACACTCCCCCAGACATAATTACTGCCTTAATTTTTTTTTCACCGTGGATTATTTTTTCTTGTTCTTGAACTTTATAAAGAAGGAACCAGAGCTAAGATAGTTCAGAGGGTAAGAGCTCTTGCCGCACAAGGAAGAGAGCCTGAGAGGGCCTGCTGTTCCCTGACTTTGAGTCCCCAGCATCCACATGTGTCTGTTACCCCAATCCTTTGGGAATCGGAGATAGAAGAATTCTGAGACCCACTGCTCTGTCAGTTTGACTGAAAATAGCAACTCTGAGTTCAGTGAGAGAATTCTCAAAGAAACAGATGAGCCATGAAACAGATGAGCAATATAGGAAAACAACTAATGTTCTCCTCTGGCCTCTGCATGCACTCACGCGCGCGCACACACACACACACACACACACACACACCATACCACACATACATGCACACAAAAAAGGAACCATAAAATTTTGACTTTATATATTTTTGTCCTTCATCAGATTTCTTGGGTTTGGGGTTTTTTGGATTCCCTTTTTCATGCTAGTGCATGTGTAAGCAGTTTGTCATTTTTATTAGTGAGTACCTAGCTTTCACTGTTTGTATCTATAATGGTTTTCTTACTCATTCTCCTATAGAAGGACACCTGGGCTGCTTTTAGTCTTTATTTATCATGACTCAAGCTGTGATGAATATACTTGTGCAAATGTTTTGTGGACTTATATTTTATTTCTCTTGGGCAAGTACCTGGTGATCAAGTGTTCCTGGATTGTGAAGAAGTGATTTTCTTCAGTAGTTAAGGAGAACATTTTCCAAAAAGGTTAAATCATTTTGCACACATATCAACAATAAATAGGTGTTCAACTTTGGTTGATCCCAGACTTTTAAATTTTATCCATTCTATTTGCTTTTAAGTTACATTTCTCTGGTGACTGTTACTCTTGAGACCATTTTTGCTTGTTTGTTTTTCAAGGTAGGGTCTCAACTATTGGTCACTTGAATATCTTCCTTTGTGAAGTATCTTTCAAATCTATGCTCATTTTTATTAGATTGCTTTTATTATCATGATATCTTGTGTGACACTTGAGAAAGAGAGAGGGAGAGAGAGAGAACAGACCAGAGCGTAACCTTGGGTGTCATCCTGAGGATCTCCATCCATCCCATTTGATATAGGATCTCTCATTGGCTTAGAGTTCATCAATTGGGCTAGATTAGCACCAGTGAGTCCTGGGGATCCTCCTGTCCCTTCCTCCCCAGTGATAGGATTATTGGCATTTTAAAACATATTTTATTGATAACTTTGATACATGAACATGCTATAATTTGATCATATTTCTGTCCCATGATTCTCTTTTCTCCCATCCCCCACTCCCATGACACTGAGCATCCTCATTCGATGTCTCCTTCCTTTTTTCTTCCTCTTTACTCCAGGTCAAAATGCCCATGGCTTAAAACTGTGCAGGTCTTGTGGGGGTAACAACAACCATGGTGAGGTCATGAATGCACCAGTGAGTTCATATCCATAGGACAGCATCCCAAAGTACTCTTTCCCACTCCATGGCTTTTACATTCTTTCATCCCTGCCTGGCAGGTCTACATGAGTTCTGGGGATCAAATTCAGGTCCTGGTGCTTGCAAAGCAAGCATTTCACTATCTCTTCAGCCCATCATGATGTCTTAATAAGAAGTAAGTTTAAAATCCTTTCAAGCTTATAAAGCAAAATATATGAACTGGCTGTGCCACCTCACACTTTAGACATTATGTTGATACTTAGATTGATACAAAAGATTAAGAAACTCAAGCCCCAATTTTTCACTAAATCATCTTAAAAAGAAGTTTAAACTTCCTCCTCAAGTTGAACCTATACTTATAGGGGCATATGAAATAGGTATATATAGATGTTGAATCCTTAGTCAAATATTAAACTTCAGAGTCTACATACATATTTCTTTTCAACTGAATACAAAAACTAAATTAGTGTTTACAATCTTCCATCTATCTTTTGTTTTTGTTTTGTTTTGTTCTGTTTTGTTTTTGCTCTCCACCATTCAGAATTCGAATCTAACGTCTTTCCATTCTCATCCTGGAGTGAACTCCAGTCTCCTGTCTTCTTGGATTCACTGTTCTATGAATCAACCATAGATTGTAGAATTACAATAGAGCATTGTTGAATCCTCTCATTTGTGCTGATTTCCTAATGACATTGTTTACTTTGAAGATATGATAACTGTATTAGTTACATTTCTCATTGCTGCAACAAAATACCTTGACAAATGTAAGTTAAAGAAGGAAGGGTTTGGGCTGGAGAGATGACTCAGCAGTTAAGGCACTGGTAACGTTTAGTCCACAATCAGGAAGCAGAGAGCAATGAATGCTGGTGCTCACCTTACTTTCTCCTTTTTTAAAAAATATTTTATTTATTTATTCATTTGAGTGAGAGAGAGAAAGAGGCTGATAGAGAGAAAAAACAGGCATACCAGGGTCTCCAGCCTCTGCAAACAAACTCCAGACACATGCGCCACCTTGTGCATCTGGCTTTACATGGGTATTGGGGAATCAAACTCAGGTCTTTCTGCTTTGCGGGCAAATGCCTTAACCGCTAAGCCATCTCTCCAGCCCTCACTTTCTCCTTTCTATTTTGTCTGGAACCTTGGTTCATAGGATGGTAATTCCAACAGTAAAGGTGGGTATTCCTACCTGAATTAACCTAACCTGGAAATTCTTTCACAAGCATGGCTAGAGATTTGTCTCCTAGATCCAATCCAAGTTGACATGGAAATTGACTATCACAGTACATAAAAGTGTATCAACGTGAATTATTAATATCATAATTACATGAATTAAAATCATATCAAAACTGATGGAACAGATTATACCAAGGAAGAGATGATAAAAATGGAAAAATTAGAGTTCTATACATTGCAAGATACCAGAAACCCAGATTGAATAGATTATGCAAAAGGGAAGGTGTATTGATTTGACCAGTACAAGAATCGGGCTAAGGTTGAACTCCAAAGACAGAGACGTGAATATAAACAATTTCACAACCAGAAATATGAATTCCACAAGGACTTCCTGGATCCTTATTGCTTTTCTATGCAAATTTGCTTGATTCTTTTATATTGACTGCAAGCATATGAGAAAAATGGCACTCCCCTCATCACCATTCCCCTCTAGAGAACAACACAGTTTGCCCTGACCCCTGGTTCAGAAGTACAAATGGTGTGTTCAGGCCATCAGTTGAGTAGTAACATGGCATTTCACATTCAAACCAACTGGCTGGAATGCTGAGGACTGTTTCCCCCAAGGGTGAAAGAAGAGTGAAGGAAACCATGAAGGAGAGAGAAAGTAACAGTGATTCACTCTATAGAACCAGAGCCCCAAATGACTCATACAGGTGAAGTGGGGAAGAGAGCCAATCACAATTTGGCCCGTTATTTTCTTTAATAAAAGATAACTAACTTCCCTCAATGCCACCAATATATCATGAATTATTTAGGGAGAAAAAAGCAAAAATAGTTGAATCAAGCTGTTCTTTGGCTAAAACTTAGTAGTTTGTCCCATTTAAAGTGGCTAAGCTAAAATGTTTATCCAAAATAAATGTATTTGTGTACTGAAGCCAAAATGGTTTAATATTTAATTTTTAAATGCATTATTTCTAATGTATTCTACATTCACAATAAATTCAGTTTTAAGTAGTTTAGGACCCAGAGTAACAAAAAGGGAAACATCTTCTAGAAAGACAAGGCAAAGCTGTGTGTTCATTAAGGTATTGACTAGCTAAGGGAAGTCTATGTTTTGAAATAAAGGCCTGAACAAGTATGAGGGTGCCAGTGTGCTCCCTGGGACAAGGGTGGAGAGGAAAATGTGAGAGTGACAGGAGATGCAACAGGAAAAGCTGGCGGAAGTCAAGTCATAAAGGGATTTGTAGGCCATGGTGACAAACAGTGAGAAGATTCTCAATGTGTTTAAGTGAGAATAGATGAGAAAGTAACAATCATATTTGCAATTTTCCCATTTTATAAAAGTCATGCTGAAAGCATTGAGATAAATTGGACATATATCAGCCAGAAGCTTATGAAAAATATAAGTGCATATAAAGATCTCTTTATTAATACACATACAATGTCTGATTCACTTAAACAGGGTCAGCTATACTCAATAGAGCAGTGCTTCCCTCGGGATCATGGGAGACATTTTTAATTTCAGCTCAAGAGAGTCATGGATGCGAGAAGAGCAGGAGAGCAGGGGATGTAAGTTCTTGAGTTCATGAGAAGAAACAGCCTCAATTCTGGGACAACAGAAACATTGAGTCTCAGCTTCATCACATACCATCCTGGTGATGGGTACAGGAAGTAAGACAAATGTCTCCCTTCCATTTTCCCATCTGAGAGTTCTTACCTGTATGAGGGGGAGTGTCTCGGAATTCCCAGCACAGAGCTAGCAATGGGATGGCAGTGAGAGAGGGAGCAAGAACGTGTTTGTGGTAAAAATATGAAGTGGGTTATAAGGGCTCTGTAGATCTGGAGAAAGCTAACTAGCTTGAGCATCTGGTGAAACATGGTACTCTTGACTCACTCTTCAAATGTGGCACAAGGGGGACGTGCTCTTCAGAATAAGGACACCTAAGAACAATGTCCAGGTTTTCTGGTTAGACAGGGAGCTCTCTGTCTGTCAAAACAAAGTTTCATGCACAGAGCTGCCAATTCCTCATCATGGAACCTAGATTCTTTGACTAAGAATCTGGAATGCAGAGCATCCTTTCCTAAGATGAGGCCTAAAAGATAAGAGACAGTAGGAGACTTACTGTCAATTCTGGAGTTATAATTCTGGACAGCCAGCCACAGTGAATAAACACACAACACACACACACACACACACACACACACACACACACACACACACACACACACATATTCCAGTAGACATGAGTATCACTAGCGTTAGCTCTAGTCTAAGGTCCACCCATTCAGAAAAGTGTTAAAGGTTTCAGCACCAGATCAGTGTGAAATGTTCTCCTGGGGCCTCCCTGGATTTCAGCCAGTAACTCTGAGTCATTCCTTTCCATCTTCTGGGCAAGGGGCCAGGACCATCACTGACCCCCTCTCATGCTGAAGCCCACAGACATCACTGATGACATTTCCATCTGCTATCCCAGCAGGATGAAGAATAACCAACAATTATAATGTGCTTTGAAAACACAAAATACCTAAGAAAACTTTTGTTTTTTTTTCTAGAAACACTTTGTATTTAGTTTCAACAACCAAAAAAAATGTGTATAGTCTTATCTAATGAAATGTAATAATAGTTGTGCATATTATACAGGGAAATGACACGAAAAAAAATTATAATCACTTCATGTGGCTCCAATGCTCACGACTTAAATTCAACATCAAGTTATTACTTGATGTCAAGATACATGAGACTCCTCTGCTACCTCTAAGGGAAGTCAGCCTTTCTTAGAAGTCTGCTGAGAAATGAGTCCTCAGAAATTCAAAGCTTCATCTTTAACGTGAGTTACAGAAATTTAGGGAACCAAATCTTGAGATCTGGGAATAAATTAAATACTTTGAAAAACACTTTAGATAATGTTTTCATTCCATTACCAGAAATGATTGATTCCTTCTGAACATGTGATAATGTTCCCAGATCGTCTCCCACAACTGTAACTTTCACAGTGAAGGCTATACTTGCATTGTAAAATGGGCCCTGTGTCAAACTGAGCTTCTTCGAGATAATAAGTGAACGGGAAGATATTATATATAAGTCAAACATTAAAATAGTGATATGCAAAACCATAATCACTTAAATATTTGACAAAATATTCTTACCCAGAACGCACACAATAATTTATAAAATATTCCTGAATCATTTCTTCTGACTCACTGGCCAACTATCTGCCTAGGCATTTACTTTGTCATTGGGTCAGTTTTATGTTTTCTAAATTTAGCCAGGTTTTAGATGTAACCAACTCCCTAAATTAACTCTGTAATCCATTATCACATCTATTTTCATTTAGGAAATTTCATTGAGGGCTAGAACTCCAATGGATTCATGGATAAGTTGCTGAACTGCCCTGGAATTAATGAGTCTTTAGTTGAGAAATAGTGTGGGTGGGGGAGGGAGGAATTCTGTAAAATTATGTGAGTACTACTAGAACTTAAAATAGTTTTCATTTCTTGATTTATCTCTCAATTCTCATCCCTATGTGTCTCCTTACCTTCTCTGTAAAAGCCTCCTGCTACCTCTTCTTAGCTCTCTTCCATTCCCTCAGTGGCCTTTCAAAACTTTCTCTTCCTCTAGGTACCTGAAATCCCCAGTCACAAGACTCGCCTCCAACTTGCTACTGTTCTTAGAAAATTGAAGCCATCTGAGGAAATGTTTTGTTTTTTACTTCCTTTCTCTTCCCTTCTGAATTCACCTTTGGCTCCAAAACAAAATGTCTTTACACTAGAAAAAGTATCTCCTTCACAGTTACTCAATTATTTTTTTCCTTTTTTTCTTTGTCTTTATTAGCCATAATTACATACATTGTATGAGCAAATCTTATGATGGTAGCCCCATTACACTCCTCCCTGTCCCCAACCCACTGGGAACCCTCCTCTTGGGCACACTGGGTCAGTCCCTGGGGTAGGGGTTATAAATAGCACAGCAGGTAGCTAGTTCCCCCCCTTGTGTGTTGTTGCTGAGGGGGTCCATTTCTCTGGATATTCTCCCCAACCATGGCTCTTATAGTCTTTCTGCCCCCTCTTCAGCTCAGTTCCCTGAGTCATGGTGAGTGAGTTTTAAGTCTGTTTTATTGTTGAGATCCTAAGTGTCTCAGGACTTCTGCTTTGGGTTGTGTTGGATATTGTTGGTGTCTGTCTCCATTGACCTATCCTGACTTGCTGTGCTGATAGGTCTCTTGTTTATCATAACACTTTCTCAAAGGCTCCCTTTGAGGCCTGCATGATAGTTCCAGGGTGGTTTATCTCTTGGGGATGTCAGCAATCATCCTGAAGTTTGTTGGTAGAGTTGAATTGACCATGGCTCTCTCATTGCCTTCTGAAAAATACAAGCAGAATCTCCATCAGAGAGTGAGATCAGTATAATTATTTTAAAAAAAAACATTTTCTTGCCTCCTTCAAGTTCTTTTATTAAAAACTTAATCCTTTCTACCGAGGTCTTTAAAGCTAATAACTCCAAGCCTCTCTTGACCTTGCTCTACCTTTTATTGTTTTTTCCTGAGGCAGGGTCTCACTCTAGCCCAAGCTGACCTGAAATCACTATGTAGTCTCAGGCTGGCCTCCATCTCACAGCGGTCCTCCTACCTCTGCCTCCTAAATGCTGGGATTAAAGGCATGCACCACCACGACGAGCCTTCTTTCTGTCATGTTTTTTCCACCTAAGATTCCACAATACTCAAATTATGAGAATGTTCTGTTGACTTTCTGTATCTCTTCACTAGCCACAATCTCTTTCCAGGATCATGAACAACCTCCTTACATATCAAATCAAGGACAATCTCTCAAGCTTTCTGCAGCATTTACCATTGCAGATAGTGGGTTCCTAACCAGTAACAGCTTGAGGTACAGGCATACCTGACATGCAACTCAGGGGATAGATAATAGGAATGGAAGAGCTTTGGGAGAGGGAAGAAGAGGGTGAGGAAGGGCAAGATACACAAAACTAAATCAGAAATTAGTTTGTACCACAAAATCCTTACTCCTGGACAGCAGGCTAAAAGCTACAACCCTCCAAAGGAATATGAGAGTATCCTCTGCTAAGAATGGCCCTGAAGAGGATGGCATGAAACCTAACCCTAGAATATTTGGCTCTGAAATTACAAATGTGTGTCACATTTAGCCCATGTTGACCTCACTCTCCAATGGAGATCCTGTTTGTTTGTATTTTCAGAAGGCAGTGAGAGAGCCGAGGTTGTTCCAACTCCACCAACGAGCTACAGGCGGAGGGCTGACATCCTGGCAAGAGATGAACCACCCCAGGCCTATAGTATATCCCCCAAATGAAACTCTTGAGAGAGTGATAGGATAGCAAGAGATCTGTCAGCACAGCTAATCAGACAACCCAGGAGAAGTCAGCGAGACAGACACCAACAATTTCCAAAACAACCTAAACCAGAAGTAGAGGCCATAAAGATCTCAACAATAAAGCAGTCTTAAATCTCAGCCACCGTGACTCAGGGAATTAAGTGGAAGAGGGGGCAGAAAGAGTGTAAGAGTCATGGTGGGGAGGATATCCAGAGACATTGCCCCCCTCAGCAACAATACACAAGTGGGAGGGAAACCTGGCTGCCTCTTATGCTATCCATAACCTCCTACCCCACCAAGAAGGATACCCAGTGGAATGGGGACAGGGAGGAGGGAATCCGGGATACCAACATAATATTCACCAATACAATGTATTTAAGTTTGGACAATAAAAATATCGATTTAAAGATAAACAAACAAACAAAAAACATTTGGCTCTATCTTGTAACTCCTGGTGCCAGAAATTGGTTACTAGCCACATTGAGCTGTTGATCTGGGAGACCCCATGAGGTCTCCAAAAACAATCAGGCTTCTGTCAAAGCACTTGATTATTTGCCCCAGGCAAAAGATAAGACCCTATTGCTGAAGACACCACATGCTGCCAACACACAACACCTAGAGACCCAGCAGGAACCTGAAAGGATGACAGTCCCCAGATGGTTGGCCCTTATAGTGCTGGAAAGCACTACATGAGCTGCTAGGGAAAATTGGCCAACAATGTTGGGAGAAAGCAGTGGATGTTGCTATCCAATAGCAAACAGCATGACAAGATGTACACACCCATGCAATAGTGACACTCAACCTAAGTGGGTAATGAAGGGCTCTCTGATTGGCTAAAAGATCCACTCAGTAGCAAGGAACCTATAACTAGAACTAGGACCCAAGCCAAAATCCTATGGAGACCAAGAATCTGGACTCCAAGGAGAAGCATCCACTTACCTTGGGCCTAAAGAGAGGCTATATCCATCATAATCTTTCCTATGCTGATCTCACTCTTAATTGGAGAATCTGTTTTTACTTTTCAGAAAGCAGTGAGAACAGAGGACAACCTAATTCTACCAACAAGACTTGAAATGGTAGCTGACTCCCTGGCAGGAGATGAACCACCCCTTGCACATCAGCCAGGGCCCAGGTGAAACCACAGACAAAGTGGCAAGATGAGCAAGAGTGCTGCTCCCACAGCAAGCCTGAAAACCTGCACCAGGGCAATGGAGACAGACACTGACAATACTCAAAAGGTACCAAAGCAGGAATGCAGAAGCTGCTAAGAACTCAACACTACAGTAGACTTAAAACGTACCCACCATGGCCCAGAGAATTTTGCTGTAAAGGGGGCGGAAATATTGTAAGAGACAAGGTGGGTAGGCATAGCTAAAGGCATTGCCCCCCCCAGAATAACTAACTGCTGCTTGCACAACTCATAGCCCATAACCCCATGGGTATACCAGCAATCGAACTGAGAAAGGCCCTCAGTGGAATGGGGGCAGGGAGGAGGGAAACGGTGGTACCAACACATGATTTATTCATACAAAGTTTCTCCTTAATAAATTCATATATATATATATATATATATATATATATATATATATATATATATATATATATATCAGACACCCCTTTGTCTTCCTCTTTGTGTAACCCTGTACTATTGTTTCTTCTGAGACTAACCTGACTTCACTTCCTCTGGTTTTCTTTTCATTCTCCAAGTCATTTTCATGGCTTTATTCTTGGTCCTCCTCTTTATTAATTACCCTATCCTTTGATACTTTAGTTCTTAACTTTGTTGACATATAGATCTCCTTCCCAAAAGTCCCCTCCAAGCTGCACAAGTACATTGCTATGTGATCGTCTTCACCCATAACAGTAAGAGTTTTCCCAAGCCATCAACCCTATCTTGTATTCCTATCTAAACTTGTTTCCTCTCACCATTTACAGCCAGGAGTGGGGTAAAAGAAATTCAATAAAATGTATTTAAGCTGAACTAAAAAGTATTTGGGGACAGGGAAGAGGGAAATCAGGGAATTGGGGACATTAACACATTAATCACTCATTCGGTGTATCTAATTATGGATAATAAAGAAATAAACAAATAAAACTCAATACAAAACTAAACATTTTTCTGGCTTTCCACAATCCAAAATAACCTGTTAGCTTTAATTACCTCTCACATATTTTTAATTTGTTTTTTGAATATTTTCATACATACCTATTACATTTGATTATATGTACCCACATTACCCTGTTATCTCCCTCAGTCCTTCTTACTGTATGTTCTCTTCTCATCACTTACCAGTGACTATGCCATAGAAGAGAAGGAGCACCCCTTCCCTCAGCAACCATGAACTGTCATTAGCTCCTCATGGAGGAAAGTGGCCTCCCAAGTCCCTTGTCGATCCATAAAAGAATACTGACTGCCCCACTTTGTAAAGATTTTGTGCAGGTAATCAAAGCTGCTGTGAGTTCATAAGTGAAATGGCCTATTCATGTCCAGATGAGAGTTACACAGAACTCTCCTCCATCCTCCAGCTCTTACATCCTTCCTGTCCCATTAACCCTAGAGGAGATAATCCATATGTCCAGTATAGGGCTGAGTACTCATCGGTCACTCATTTTTAGCACTTGACCAGTTATGATTCTTTGCATTAATCACCTCCAACATATTGATATTAATAACATCAAACATATTAATATTAATAATTTATCAAATCAGTTTATCTCTCCTATTGTTAATCTTCCCTGAATATATGATTTCACATCTCAAAAGTTGTTAGTATTTACCCTTTGCCTAGAAAATTACAAAGTTCCTCATAATATGGCCCCACAATGCCTACATGCGTAGAAAGACTGGAAATCTATAATCTCTCTCTCTCTCTCTCTCATAAATAAATAAAATATATTTTAAAAAATACATATGGCCAATAAATATTTTTAAAAGTGTTCAACAACTTTAGCCACCAGGGAAATGCAAATTAAAACTTTGAGATTCCATCTTACTCTAAACAGAATGGTCATCAAGAAATCAAATGACACCAAACACTGGCCAGAACCCTTATTCACTGTAGGTGAAAGTGTAAACTGATATAGCCATCATAGAAATAGACCTACCATATGAGCCAGTATGTCACTCTTGGGCATATACCCATCAGTCAAGATGACCATCAACTGAGAAGAGATAAATGAAGATGGGTGTGTGTCATGGTTTGATCCAGGTGTCCCCCACAAACAAATGAATGTGCTCTGATAGATCGATCCTCAGCTGATGGCAGTTTGGATTTTACAACCTCGATGGAGCTGTGTTGTTGGGGGCGGGTTTATGGGGTTATAAACCAGCTTTCCCTTGCCAGTGTTTGGCACACCTTCCTGCCACTGTTTCCAGTGCTGTGGCAGAGGTGATGTCCACCCCTCTGCTCATGCCATCATTTTCCCTGCCAGGTTGGAGTCTCCCCTCGAGTCCGTAAGCCAAATAAATCCATTCCTCCACAAGCCGCTTTTTTTTTGGTTCATTCTGTGCAGCAACTAGAATGCTGACTGCAACAGGCTCAGTCTTGTGATTCCCTAATCCAAAATTCTGAAGAATGTAAAAGGCTTAGTGGTCATGGTAGGTCACAGAAATGCCACTGCACACCTGTGGATTGTCAATGCCTGCACTGCCGGTCACCTTCTTCCAATCAGCTGTGCTCTCTCCATGTGGGGGTAGGGCAGGAAGCAGGTCCAGGGAACAGATTCTAGGGGCTCCATTGTAGACAAAGATTATTCTAGAAGGCTATGTATGAGAAAGCGCAGGGAGATGAATCTCTTTAAGTCAGATCAGCACATTGTTGTATACATGTCTTGAAATACCACACTTTGCACCATAAATTTGTACAATTATTGTGTTAATCAAAAGAAATAATTTTCAAGGAAGAAACGTTAGCTATGCTGATGTTATCATTGCACATTGTATTCTTGTATCAAATTAACATACTGTACCCTATAAATTTGTACCATTAAAATAACTTAAATTTTTAAAATCTCTGAGGCATTGCCTTTTCTGCATATTTTAGGCATACAACACAATCCTGTCAAAATGGAATTGCTATCTCACAAATCCATCCCATGATTTGATTATTTTAGTCCGTGCCTCTGCTCACGCTTAGAAAAATCTCTGTCACCATCTGGCTATGTCAAAATCTACTACCCAAAGGACACGCATAAAATAAATTCATAAGACAGTCAATGCACAAGGAATGTAAGCTATGTGGGCTACAGGTCACTGAGAAATCAAGCCTAACTACTAACTCTCTACTAACTAGCTGTCAGCATGCTGGAAAGAGCTATGCAGCATGCAGCCTTTGGGAAGAGAAAAGTCATCAGTGGTCTTAACCAGCAAGACCCTACAAGCTTTATGGCTGGACAGCTAGTAGAAATGTACCAACTGATGCAATAGTGGCATATCTGTTTGGGGGTAAGCCAATTGCTCTCTGATTGGATTTGAGGTCTACTCCATGGGTGGGAATTCATGCCTAGTGCTGAAAATATAGTCAATAACCTATGGCTGAGGAGGTCATGAGCTCTAAAGGGAAACTATTAGTGTTGTCTGGCTAAATGGATATTTTATGACTACCAAATTGCTCTTTAAACAACTAAGTTTATGCCCATAAATTAATGCTTCTTTCACTTTTGGTTAGAAAAGCTTCGTTTTTGAGATGGTGGTAACCACTGGGGTGACTTAAAAATGTTCAAAGTGCTGAGAAGTGACAGTGGAGTGCTCGGCATCAGGTGAGACATCTCTATCACATCCTTCAAGGCTCAGGGAACATTGTGGAAGAGGGAATGAAAAGAAGGAAGGTTGACAAATACTGTCATCAAGACACAAAGTGGCCTTGACATCCACGACCTCACTGTGGCTGACACAAGACCTGCATGAGAGGGTGGGAAAAATGATTGCGTTAAAATAGAAGAGACTATTTGGAAAGAAGGGATTCGGTGGAGGGGAAATTTGGGAGGGACAAAGGGGAGTATTGGGAAGGGGGTGATGATTATGCTCTACTCTCTAGAGTTGTGGAACTTGTCAAGAAACTTTAAAAATAAATGAAAGCTATGAAAAATTACTTGAGGAAAAAGGAGAAAAAATTGAAGATAAACCTCAATTTTATTAATTTAATTAATATGTACATTATGATGATAGTTTGTGGAAAACATAGTGAAAAGCAAATACATTTAACCCATGTCAAAATTCCACAAAAATGCCCAAATGTAAATTTTAGAAGATGAGCCCACCTGATATCAAGATTATTTTAAATACTAGTACCACAGGAAATAGTATTGAGTCCACTGAAGCCATTGGTCAGGGACTGGCTGGTGATATTGTAAAATAGAGGAATATCTCTATAAAACACTTTACCAACATGATTCATTTTGGAAAATACAGAAAAATACAAAAACAAATTACGTTTAGATAAAATCATCTAGAGAAAGCCACTTTCAACATTTTGGAATGGGGTCTTCCATTCCTTGTTAGTTTGTTTGTTTGATTGATTGATTGATTGATTGATTGATTGATTGATTGATTTTCAAGGTAGGGTCTCACTCTAGCCCAGGACGACCTGAATCCTGAAATTCATTTTGAAATCCCAGGCTGGCCTCAAACTCACAGCAATCCTTCTACCTGGGCCTCCCCAGTGTTGGGATTAAAGGCATTCGTGCACATTCCAGTGGGCCCATTTCTTCTTAATATGTACTTTTTTTCACTTCTTTCTCTTTCCTAAATGAAATTTAGGTCAAACTGGGTCAACTGTTGCTATTTTTTAAAACTATCTCTATCAGGATCCTTTGTTTTTGTTATCAGTAGCCTTCAAAATCATTGTTTTTAATGGTTTAATGTATGACTAGATGATAATAATTGTGTCTTATTTAGGGGGAAAAGAGTCATTCTATATTGCCCAAGCTAGGCTCAAGTAGCCCTCCCACCTCATCCCCTTTCCAACTACTCCCTCTTGTACTTTTGACTCCTTTTGGGTTTTTATTTTTTTGCCTCCTCTATCATACATGATAAAATTTTGATGGACTTTTTAACAACAAAAATCTTTTAATGTTAGACCTGTAATATAATCAAAGCTTTCATAATTATTGATAGGCTGTGATAAGCATCAATGAATATAAATTTTGCATGCCTCTAAGTAATATCTACCAGTAAATTTCAAGAAATAAATTTGGTAAGACAAAGAGTGCAACCATTCAAAAGAATTTTTAAATAATTTCTAAATATCAACTTACTGGAGGACTACAGGTATAGCTCAGTGGTCCAGAGGTTGCCCAACATACATGACACCAGGGGCTCAATCTTCAGCACCACACAGAGAGGAAGAGAGAGACAGGTAGAGAGAGAGAGAGAGAGAGAGAGAGAGAGAGAGAGAGAGAGAGAGAGAGAGAGGCTTACCTAACCAAAACTGTGAGATTTTCTTTAGTATAATAGAAGGAGGTTAAGGGACAGAAAAGTCAAGGGTGACAAAAGCTAAAGCCCTCTCACCTAAGGGAGGAAGTCATCAGTGCACAAAATTCATAAACCACATACGTTAGTAAAAGGCTGCTTTTAGGAAATAAGAAGGAAAAGTTAACATAGAAAAATGGAGCCAGAACATTGCTATATTCTTCATAAATCTTATCCTGTTTGACTTATTTGACTTTGACTTTGAAAAAATACAAATGAAATTTTGAAATTAATTCCATGGTGTAAATGTACCACAACTTTGATATCCATTTGTCCAGTGATGGGCATTTGGGTTGATTCTATTTCTTTGTTGTTATGAATTGAACTGCTATAAACATGGTTGAGCAAATGTCTCTGTGCTTCGGTGAGGAATCTTGGGGGTAGATGCCCAGTAGAGGGATAGCTGGGTCTGTTGGTAGCTCTATATCCATCCTATTCAGGTGCCTCCACACTGCTTTCCATGAAAGGAAAAATAACATAATTAATTTTAAAGAAAAATGGATGGACTTGAAGCAGATCATTCTTAGTGACCTCACACAAGAACAAAAAGCCAAGTTCCGCATATTCTCCCTCATATGTGGTTCCTAAGCAGGTTAAAGCTGAATTAAGAAAACCTGTCAGTAATCTGAGAGACTGTCAAAGGGGATGGAAAGAATTGGGGGGAGGAATGGGAGGGTGGAGGGACTCATACAATAAACCAATAATGAATCGATACCATAAAATCCTAAATTTCATAAGTAAGCTCCTGTGGCACCACATAGTAAGAAGCTGTGGGCACCACATGGTAAGAGGGGACATGAATAGAGTGAGAGGAAGCCTAATCCACAAGAAAAATTTCTCAGGCCTGCATCTCTCTGTCCCAGTTATTGGTTCCTTCCCACACTGAGCTGTTGATTGAAGAGATCCACGAGGCCCCAAAAACAAGAAAGACTTTGTCAAAGCTCTTGAATACCCACCCCACGCCAAAGTTAAGACCCTATTGCTAAAGAAATCAAGATTGTTGTCAAACACAAAGAGATCCTGCTAGATCCAGAATGGTAACCAGCTCCCAGATGGTAGCCTGTGTAGCACTGGAAGGTATTGCATGAGCTGCCAGGAGAAATTGGTCAATGATATTTGGAGAAAGCAGAGATCACTGATATACAATATAGACAGTTGTCATAAGAATGCTGACACATGGCTATATGGAAGAGACTAGCAAGTCAAGAAGTACTCATCTGTACAAGACTGGTGTTAAACCTAGGAGGGTAATCAACGGATTACTGATTGGCTAAGAGATCCATTCAGTGACAAGGAATCCTTAAATGGAATGGGGATCCATGGCAAAATCCTATGGGTACCAAGAACCTGGGCTCCTAGGGGAAATTCTCACTACCAAAAAGCTACAGAGAGGCTACACCCATTAGGAGCTAGCCAAAATAACAAGGTTTGTCTCATTCAACCTATACTGATCTCACTCTCTGATGGAGATTCTGTTTGTATTTTTCAGAAGGCAGCGAGAGAGCTGAGGACAACCCAATCTCACCAACAAGACATTGGATGATAGTTGACATCCTGGAAGGAGAAAAACCACCCCTAGCCTTCACACAGGGCCCAAATGAAACCTACGAGAGAGTGACAAACAGGAAACCAATCACCACAGCAAGTCTGATAACCCATGAAAGGTGAATGGAGACAGATACTGATACCCAACACAACTCAGGGCAAAGATCCAGAGATACTTAAGATCTCAACCACAAAGCAGACTCAAAACTCACTATGACTCAGGGAACTGAGCAGAAGAGGGACAACGCACAAAAGGGGAAGAAAAAAAATCTGCCTACCTCTGATGCAGTTCATAGCCCCCTAACCTATAGAGAGATCCAGTATGCGCACAGAGGAAGGACCCCAGTGGGTAGGGACAGAGAGGAGGGAAACAGGGACACCTTCCCAAGATTTTCTCATACAATGTATATAATTATTCATAATAAAGATATTGATTTAATTTTTTGAAATTAAAACTAGTAGTATAGCTGGGTGTGGTGGCACATGCCTTTGATTCCACCACTTGGCAGGCAGAGGTAGGAGGATTGCCATGAGTTCAAATTCCAGGTTAGCCTGGGTTAGAGCAAGACCCTACCTCAAAAGAAAAAGTAACCAAAAAAAAAAAAAACCTAGAAGTATAATTCAGATCTAAAATTATAGAAAATATAGCATGTTCATGATTTAGCTTACACTTCTCACTACTGGGTAGAAAAAAATTATACCATGTCCATAACATTGTCTATAAAGAATTTCAATGAAAAATTTTCTGAGTTTCTACTGAGAACTCTGTAAACAAAGCACATGACTAGGTGCTGTGGTAGGAACTAGCAGCTACTCCAGCGATCTTTCTCTTTCCAGAGAAGAAACGGTATTGTAAACACAGAGTAACTCCTCTGCAGGACTCAGCTATGGAATGTTGGGAAATTGCCTGTGCAGAGCACCTTCATGTTTGCTCTCAGACTTGGTGAAAAGAGACAAAAATTATGAGACTATGATACCATAGGTAATGCTCGAGAGCAGTAACTTTATTTCTTCTTCAGAAAAACTCTTTCCTGGGCTGGAGAGCTGGCTCAGTGGTTAAGGCACTTGCCTGCAAAGCAGAAGGACCTGAGTTTAATTCCTCAGTACCCACGTAAAGCAAGATGCACAAGGTGGCACATGCCTCTGGAGGTCTTTTGCAGTGGCTGGAGGCCCTGGCACACCTCTGTCTCTCTGCCTCTTTCTCTCTTTCACTGTCTCCAAATAAATAAATATACTTTTAGAAAAATAAAGTTTTTCCTTTTCCCACATATTAAAGAACATGCCACAGGCAATCTTCAGCAAAATATGTCATAGACTTGATATAAACCAAAGGAAGATAAGGATGGTGGGAATAAGTGGGGTGTTAGGGACCTTAGTTCATAGGCAACTTCCTCACACATCTCTACTAGCATGGAGAAATATTTGCTTTTATTTAGCTTTCTTTATTGTAGGGACAGAGAAAGCAAAGAGAAAGAATCTTGGCAAACCTCAGACACTTATTTCCCTTCTTTATGCAACCACCTCATGTATAGTAAGTGACGAATCACATTTGTTTCCCTGACCAAGGATTGTTAGCTCTGTCTCCTATGTCCTTCAGGTGGAACCTGAAATGGAGCCCTTAAAACCAGACTCCTGCTTCCTTCTCCTTCACAATCTCTGTCTGCCCTCCATGGCACGCTGCTCCTTGAATCTTTCCACCTCATTTCTGATTTTCCCTTCTCTCTCCTCCTCTCTCACTCCTACCCCATCCATGTCATAGAGCTGAGGTGAGGAAGAGGGTTTCTTGTCTTCTTCAATTTCCCTAAATGGAGAGCTATAAATTTTACCTTTGTGAGACAGAAGTCTAGTAATGATTCCATCTAACAAAAAGCCAGCTAGCATTTTAAATGTAAGACAGACTAAATTCTTTGTAAACTCACCAGAATTTCTGTAACAAATTCCCTTTTGCATTTGGGTAAGTATTGCTTGGGTATGTTTATTCTAATTTATTTTCATTCTTAATGGTAAACTCAATATACGATTATGTTCTCCATTTCTAAAATTTTTTTTTTGGTTTTTTGAGGCAGGGTCTCACTCTAGCCCAGGCTGACCTGGAATTCACTATTCGTTTCAGTGTGGCCTCGAACTCACAGCGATCCTCCTACCTCTGCCTTCTGAGACTAATGGCATGAACCACCACACCTGAATGATTTCCACATCTTTCTTAAATTGCCTTTAAAATGTGTGGGGTTTTTAGTAAGTGGAGTATGATGGTACACATCTATAATCTTAGCATTCAGAAATTTGAGGAGGATAATTGTAACTTTGAAGCCAGTCTGAGCTATATGAGAAAACTCTAATCTCAACACACACACACACACACACACACACACACACACACACACACACACACACAGCCCATAGTCTTACTAATGACTATCACGTACTGTTAACATCTACTCACATTGTGCTTACTTCCCCAGTCCTTACCAAAATCTACCCAATCTCTCCAAAGTAGCAGGTGTTTGAAAGTTCCCTATTCTCACTCAGTACTCTGCACTGATCAACGTGTGTCTTTGTGTCAATATAAGGTTAATTTCTTGGAAGTAGCTACATCCAAATGTCATATAAAGGAAGTAAAGATCACATTCTATATGAAAACTGTGACTTGGAATCCTAATAAATTTACCAAGATTTTTGCATTAGGTTGTGTGTCCGCCACACTCCGCTGGGATGAATCTTCACACCAGGTACAATTTGGGGGAGAAAAGTGTTTATTGAAAATACAGATTGAGGGGAAGTTCCATAATAGCAATAGAAACTGGCCCTCTTTCACAGGTCCGAGCAGAGAGAAAAACCCATCACCTATACCACACATGCAGAACAGGGAACAGGCAGGGGGCCAAGGAGAGAATTTCTTCCCCTTTATATAGGCTTATCGTGGGGTCTTGCAACCCTTCCCCAGACTTAATGGCTTCCTGAGTCTCTGGAATTTCCTTCCTGCACTGCCCACACAGGAAAAGATGTTTACTTCCAGCTTCTTTGAGCTTCTTTACATCCTGCCCCTTGCTGAGAGGATGCCTTCCTGTAAACATCCTCAGAGACCCATCCAAGATAATTAAAAAGATCAAGTTGACAACAAAACCTAACCATCACAGGTTGTTTTTGTTTTTTTAGTTTGAGATAGGTTTTTTTCTATATAGCCCAGGCTAGCCGCAAACTCCAGGTACTCTTGTAGCGACATTCCAAGATCTGGGATTAGAGGCATGAGCCACCAGGCCTGCTGCCATTCAGGTTTTCGGAATGAACATTCCACCTTCTTGTCGGAATGGAATCATTATGAGCAGAGTCAGAGAGGAGAAAATAAGATTAGTCCATCTGATGAATGTGTCAGCCAAGAAATGGTGAGAAGATGCCAGAAATAATTCTGCAAAAGTAATATGGGAAGGATTTAGATTATACAAGTAAATCTTTATAGGATAAATTAAAAAAACTTTTCAAAATTATGTTTAAAGTATAAGCTCCAAAAGACCACTCTAAAAGAGTCACATGAATTAGAATGCCATCCACAGGGACAGAACCTCAGCAAAATGCACCACCGTATCTGTTGGTGAATGGATAAAATGCTGAACAGCCTCCAACAGTCTAAATTTGAGATTAGAAAGAACAATGGGTTAACTGCTCTCAGGCTTTCTCTTTTCTCCCTGTAGGGTCAAGGTTTATAGTATCGAAGTCCTCCTCCCCCTCCCCTCCTCTTCTTCCTCTTCCCCCTTTCCCTCCTCCTCCCCCCCTTTTCCAAGGTCACATGACTAGTAAGTGGCATATTAGGGTTTGACACTGTTGACTTTAAAGCTCCTCCTGATATAAAGTGAATCACAGAACTGTGTTCCAGGTATGCTGCACACCTCTGCTATAGTGGATTCTTGGCCAAGGGTAAGAACGAATGCATCAGAGTGTGAGGATACAATATTTGTGAAGGCTCCAGGGAAGGACCTCTCCATGCCTCTTTCTGGTACATTCCAACTATCCTGGGCACTCCTAGATTTTTTGACACCAGACCATACCTCCATTGTCATAGGGCATTGTCTTTATCTGAGTCCAAATTTAACCCTCTTCTGGGGACATTAAAGCAAACTCCATTCTAATATGACTTTATCTTATGTTGTTTACAACTGCCAAGACCCTATTTCCAAATAACATCACAAGTACTAGAATCAGGATTCCAACACATCTTTGGGGGAGGAGCACAATGCAGGCTACAAGAGCACCTACATATATATCCTCCTCGAGGGTGTGGGTGTAGAAGAAAAAGGAACACTGTCCATCAACTTTGGTGGAAAATTCTGTTGAGTCCTTGGAAATTTTACCTGTAGACCCCCCACCCAAATACTCAATCATGGAGTTAAGCACGTAAGAGTTTCAGCTCTTGAATGGGTTCAGGAGGCAAAAATCAAGTACGTATCTAATATTTCTAACCTTTTATTAATCAATAAAAGATGTTCCAAGTTCAAACAAACTGTCTTAAAAACAGAATTTGACAACCAGGCCATTTTAATTTCAAAAAAAAAAAAGCCTATAACTGGAAATGACTCATTTTCTCCCTTTTTCTAAGGGCAAGAACTTGATTTAATACATACTATTTATAAATGCTACTGGACCTGAATGAAATGGTTTGCAACTGAAACTGACCAATACTACCAAGTGATGATGATGTGCTATAAACAACAAATCTATAAGGGCATGTCTAAGAATGCAGTTGCCTATTGTTTTTGCCAGAAGAAATGACTTAAAAGTAAATAAAATGCATTGACGTGTTTATTATTTCTTATATAATAAGTACAGATAGAGATCTAGAGCTTATTTTAAAGATAAAGAAAATTAACCAAAGCTCAAAATAAATATATTCAGTAGGGAACAATAGTCTTGTAACAATGTAGCCTTTAGCAAAGCACCTTGGGGTGATGAATCACTCTGTACTTGATGATCTTAAACAAGTTTACATGTAATTACAGAGCCATGGAAGTTAGGGGGCTGGTACTGTTTCACATAGAAATCTAGCACCAGACATCTAATAAACATTCAGAGATTTGTACTCAGATTATGTAAGAATTACAGCAACCCTAACAGAAAAAAAAAATCTCTAGTCAAACTGTAAAATGATTTTTTTTCACTTCCGTTTCTGAGTCATTTATTGCAAATAGCAAGCCAAAAATAAAAGCATACAATTGGGAAGGGAATTGAGCTAATTTTGTAATATACATATATATTAAACTCTTAATTTCCAGAGTAACAGGAAATTTTTCTTTTTCTCCACTTCCTTCACTTCCTCCCACCTCCCTCTTCTCCTCATATTAATATATCTTTATAGGTTTAGTCTATAGTCTTCAGTGTATATGGGTACACACAGAAATCTTAAAATACATATATCTTTCTTAAGATTATTTACTTATGATGTATTTGTATGCTTAAACTTTGAGAAAAGTTTGGAGGGAATATTTATACATGTCAATTAATAATGTATGTTTAGTTTTTAATCTGCATTACTAATTAAGTCTAGACACCAAATTTTATTTCTTTTGTCTAGTAGAAGAATCTTGGGGTGCATATCATATGTGCTACTCTTCCAAAAATTAAACTTTGGAACAAAGCCTCTATTTCCCAAATCCTAATTCTTCTCATTAGTGTCCTAGCACCTTACTTGATTTTGGTTTCTGATTGTTCCTCTTCCATCCCTACTTCAAGCCCTGCTTTTCCATGTCTAATTTTAGGTTTCCCGCTCTCTCCTTCTCTGTTCTGACTTGTCAACCATCAAAACCTGGTCCTCTCAGCTCTTCAAGTGGAGCAAGGCACCCCATAAGCCCTTAGCTCTGATCCAAGGTGCACAAAAAGAAAAGGAAAACAAAATGGCCCAGCAGAGTGAAAGAGAATTATGAGGGATGCTTCATCTCTGTCCAGCCCTTTTCTCATTTGCTTTCACTCTTTCCAGTCATCTCTGCCAGGTCCTACATGTCTAGTCACAGTGACTTCTCCTGGAGCTGGGAACCATGACTTCTAGGTTGTTTAGCCTGTGATCCCATATGAGCAGCTTTGGAAACGGGTTCTACCATCCTGCTTCCTTCACCCTCTCCTGAGCTTGCTGAAGAAGCTCCTGATACATTGGGTAAGGTTATAAAATATCTTTTCACCCCACAAATCCTAGAAAATCCTAAAACTCCAGTGCCTCTTTTTCCTGAAATCCATAGATTGCCACAGAGCTCTATTTTCCAACTATGTCTGTTTCCTTGTCATTAAAAAACCCTCAGCTTGTTTTCCACAGAAACCTTCTGTTGCTGTCTCTGTAACCTTGTCAAATCTGCCGTCACTCATTCCAGCAAACGTCTTCAGCCATAGCACCCCGGAGTCAAGCCTCAGCTGATGTCTTGCCCAGTGAGGCTAGTATTCTTGCTTCTGTAGAAGGAAAGAGGAGGTACAATAGTTTGGCAACTTGGTCAAATCTGGGGAAAAAAATCGGTGCATATCACACCAAAAGACTGGGGCGCTAGTAAGGAAAAATCTCACTGTAATTTGCTCAGAAAAACTTGGGAAACAATCAACTAAATGTTGATATTCTTCTCGGTATCATCAGAGTGACTGTGTTCCTTTGGGTTCTCTATACTTATGGGAATAAGAATCTAAATGGAAGCAGAAATTGGATAAGATGGCCACATGCTAAGAAAGCCACAATGGTCTTACAGCTGTCGATGTGAGGCTGAAATCCCCTTCTCCAGCATGATCTAATAGTTACAAATTTCTGAGTATCACTGAGCAAGCAGGTTCTTGGTCCTGAGACTGGGATTCTTGACTAGACAGGGTTACTTGACAATATCTACAAGGCGATGCCAATGGTGCATTTTAAAACAGATCCAAAATGGCTTCATTTTGAAAGTCTAAACCAGCTAAATGCAGTCCTGTGTGTAGACAGATCCATCATTGTTAACATGGAGAAATAAATTCCCTTAGTGAAATTAAGGGAAATGAATCTTTACTAGTCTTTGCCATGTTCAACCTCACTGTTCTGGCCATTTGCCATTGTGTGATGGATGAAACTACTAGTTGCATAATTACACCCATCAACAGACTTGATCTTCATGAGCTTGACACAGGGAGATTTTTTTCACTTGGAAAACTGAATTAGCATCCACAAGCCTGTTAAAAGGGTAGCCTGGACAAGCATTCCTCATAAAGATAAATATGTCATAACGATGGGTGGATCTATGAAGGAATTAGAAGTTGACTTTCTTTTCAATTCACTCTCTCTGCTAATGAAACCAAACTTCATACCCACTGTTCCTTGTGAACACCAGTATTGCTGCACTGTGGTCCTATATGGAAAGATTGATATTTATAGATTATTTCAATGAGCTGTAATCACACTTGATAACTGAATCCTAAAAACACTGTTTGTAGCAGCACAGGATAACCATAATGCCCAAAAGAGAGGTGATGGGTGAATACTCAACTTGGAAACTCAGCAGTAACATTTCCATAAACAAAAATACTTTCAGGCAAAAAAAATCCTTTTGGCATTCTTGAAATCAATTTCAAGAATTCCACATAAACAGCACTTATTATGCATGAGTTAAATATGCAATTAAAACCACAGATCAGTGTAAAGAAGTGGACAACAAATATGCTGTTTTTGGTTTTCTTCTGCATCTCATAAGTAGATTTCAGATGGATAACAGTCATACATAAAAACCAAGTTTTATGATGTCTATGCTAAATAAAATGAACAGTGGAAAAAAGTCATGGAAGGCATTTTAAAAATCATGGAAAAGTTTTCCAGGTAAAAGATTTACATATATAACTGCTAAACTACTGAAGTTCCATGTGCCCTAAAAGGGAAAAATTTTAAAGTAAAGGATGAGTACAAATGGAAAAACATAGCAAGTATAACTGATAAGTAGTCAATATTTCCAGTGTGTGCACAGACTAATAGGAGAAACTTAAAATTGAATAAACAGATTAGAAATTGCATAAGTAGACGTTTCTCCAAAGGAGAAATGAAGTTAATAAACATGGAAACATGTTAAAATTCCACTATCAAATAATAAAATTTGAATCATATTTTTATATACACAAAAAGTAATAATTTTTATTAGAATACTTAATCCTATTTCAATCCTTCCAGAATTAATAGAAGGAAAAAAACAGAAGTGAGACCTTCTGATCTCATGGAAAAATATTTAAGGATTCTTCTTGCAAAAGAAAAAGGCCATAGGAATCATTCTTCCCTCAAAGAGCACTGTTGTCAGGGACCCTGCTTGGTTGCAATCCACAACCCCCATGTCATTCACTCTCCAAAATGATTCTGGGCCTTGTCTTTCAGATCCACACACACAGTCCCTGACCTTAGACTATGCCATCACTTAGATGGAGTCACCACCTCTGCTAGATGTTCTGAACTTGACTCCTGTCCTGCTCATGTGGTTGACAGGGGCTCCTTCTCTCTACTAGAATGCCCATTTTTGGCCACCACTGACTCTCCAATATGCACATATTCACATTGAAGTATAATCATAGATCTAAGAACAGTAGCCAACATTATCATATAATTTTTCTGGTCCCGGGATGATACATTATTCAGTGGAGTCCTCACACCTCTGAGAAGAGTGGGTAGGACTGTTTTTGTTTTACCTGTGGGGAGATAGAAAGTACTTCTCGGGAGGAGGATATCCAGCTGATTGGGGAGGGGGAAGGGGAGGTATCGGGGAATTGGGGATAACAACTCACTGTTTGCCCACTAAATAATGTAACTCATTATGCACAATAAAAAAAAGAAAGTACTTCTAGGTCTCACACAGCTGGTAATTGCAGCCCATGCCAATTTGACCTCAAAGTCCTGGCCCCTACCTCATTACACATCCAGGGATTTGATTACAGTCTGACATCTAAGGCCATAATTTCACTTACAGAACAAATCCTTGTTATAATAAAAATGTAAATATAAAGTCCTAATGCATTTACAGCATCTAGATAGGGAAATCAAATATTTCCTGGGAAACAAGTCAACAGTAAACAGAGACTTTTTTTATCTTTTTGAATTTATTTATTTATTTGCACATTTGATGGGAGGAGTGCACCAGGATCTCTTGGCACTGTGACTGGGTGCCTTTCTGAATTGAACCCCAGCTGCCAACCTTTTCAAATAAGCAAGCACTTTTAATGGCTGCACCATCCTCCCAGCCCCCAAGACATGCTTTGTAAACCATTGTTTTCTATGGCCTTTCTAAGAAGAAGAATTGACAATTAAACAAAATCAAACAAACAGAAAGCCTTCCTATTCCATAATGCTGAAAGGCCACTGATAGGAGAATGCAATAAATGGAAAACTAGATACCAACACACCAGGATGTTGAATAGGACTTTTCCTATGGCCCCAGAACAGGCATTAAAATTTAGAGATGAAACCCCAGGTGCTAATTCTCTATATCTAAAGACACCTTCCTCAGGTCTCCCAAGAAGACTAGAGTACAACCCTGGCACTGGCAGTCAGCAACCTACCCTACACAGTCTTATTCTGGTCACTTGAGCAGCCTGGGGAACATGGAGACACATCTGAGCCCCCAGCCTCTCACAGAAGGCAACCTTTACAGTGATGACATTTTCTTTGCCCTCCACAAAGTCAAGTTAAATGATGGGGAATGAGGAGAATGCCCTACACCCAGAGCATTTTATGTAGAGCTGGGAAGGGTTGTAAGAGAGGGAGACTGGACATCTACCTGCTAAGTGAGTGGAGTGGAGTGGAGTGCAGCCTGATAAGAGAGTTCTAGAGAGTTCTTGAACCCAGAGACTTAGCAGATTTCTGAAGGCAAGAGCTAAGCAGCCTTCCAGTAGCATCTCAGAAGAATGGTCATCCTGGAATGAGTGTGGTGTCTCTACCCTTCTCATTTCATGGTAGAAGAATATGGAAGAAAATCTTGATGGTTTCCATCATAGAACACGGGCAAAGGGGCAAAAAGAGCCTTTCAAGTAGCCGAGATAGTGACACCATACTAGAGAAGGGGCCTGGAGTTATGCACCAGGGCAGAGCCTCCCCTCTCTAAGGAAGTTCTTTCTGTGACCAGAGACAGCAAAAACCAGGTTGACCAAGGCCAGACCAAGGTATCTCCTGAAACTGGCAGGTAGCCAAGCGTATGACTCTATTGTTACCTCCAAGTGACCCCAACTCTAGCACAAGATGGACTACTTATACAGAGAAGGGGATGAGAGAGCTCTAACGAGAAGTGTCTTAGGCAGAGAAATGTTCTGTATGGTGTTGTATTTGGAGATAAGTATCATTTTATATGTGTCCAAAGCCATAGAATGTGCACACCAGGATCAAGTCTTCACGTCAATGATGGGCTTTAGGAGAAGATGCATCAACATAGGCACAGCAATTCTATCATGTACAGCTCTGGCGAGGAGCTTGATGATGGGGAAAGCTATGCATGTGTGAGGTCAGAAATCATCTGGGAAATCCCGTCCTCTCTATTTTGCTGTAAGCCTAAAACTGCTCTGAAAAATAATGAAGTGTAATAGAAAAATATCTGGCATAGGTTGGCACTGAGCTTACATTCCTAAAATGAATCAATAAACAGGTATCATATATGTAAAAGTTAATAAAAAATAATAGTTCTACCTAGCTGCTATTGAAATGGAAAGGTATGGACTAGTGATATGCATTCTGATGGGGCAAACTGGCATAGAGAATAGCTCAACTGCTCAGAACTGCACTTGGCTTGGACAGTAACAATGCACCTAGCAGCCTGTTGGGACCCTGGGACCCCCACTGGTCATGGTGTGATCCATGTGTCCCCCACAAACAAATGAATGTGTTCTGAATGATTGATCCCTAGCTGATGGCAGTTTGGGTATTAGAACCTCGCTGGAGCTGTTTTGTTGGGGGCGGACTATTGGGTTATAAGCCAGCTTCCCCTTGCCAGTATTTGGCACACCTTCCTGCCATTGTTTGCGGTACTGTGGCGGAGGTGATGTTCACCCTCTGCTCATGCCATCGTTTTCCCTGCCATGATGGAGTCTCCCCTCGAGTCTGTAAGCCAAATAAACCCATTCCTCCACAGCCGCTTTTGCTTGGGTTCTTTCTGTGCAGCAACTAGAAAGCTGACTGCAACACCCACCTGTACCGAGCCGTATATATATCCTACTCCAAGCAATGAAATAGGTCTCTCCTGCCCTGGCAATCATTTATGATCAGCTTCTATTCAAATAGGTTCTTAGATATATCCAGCATGGAAACAACAGGGGAGGCATCCGGCCTGGATTGGTTTCAGGTGCATGTGCAGTAAGACAAACTGTGCCCTAAAAGTGAACTTTTAGAGAGGAACCCATATTTGCTGTTTTATGCCTATGCATAACTTGGTAGGTAAATGGTTAAGACCAGATGCATCATGGGAAGGGATGTACAGTAGAGAAAAAAGTTATATAATCCAAACCTGTCAATCAAATCAGAGCATCTCCCAAACTATGCCCCTAGCAACTAACACCTCTTTCTGTGGACTTCTTTTTTTTTTAAGTCTTAAATATATATTTATTGTCCTTAATGAGTTACATTATTCTGTGGGCAAACAATGAGTTGTTATCCCCAATTCCCCAATGCCCCCTCCCCATCCCCAATCAGCTGGATATCCTCCTCCGTGGGCCGTCTGGATCAGTCCTTGTGGCAGGGGACCCTGGATAGCCTAGTACTCAGCCCGGTCCTCCTGGCCCAAGTGTGTTGATACTGAAGGGTGCCATACCTCTGGATAGTCTCCCCCACCACGGCTCTTACAATCTTTCCGCCCCCTCTTCCGCATAGTTCCCTGAGTCATGGTGGATAAGTATTAAGGCTGCTTTAAGGTTGTGAGTTTAGGGGTCTTTGTGTCGAAGATCATTGGTTTCTGTCTCACTGGCTTATCCTGTGTAGATTGAATGTCTGTGGCTGTGGGTCCCTCTCCTTCTGTGGACTTCTTAAAAAGAAGTCCCAGGTCCCCTGGCCCTTCTCTTGGCAGCATACCATCATTTTGCTCTTAATAGTTTCTTGCTGCTCTGTGTGTGTGTGTGTGTGTGTGTGTGTGTGTGTGTGTGTGTGTGTGTAATTTTTTGAATAAGAACCTGGAGACACCAGAGGCCACTGGTAACAGTTGTAAGGACTGATCTTGAAGTAATTACATGAGTGAAAGAAACCCAATTTTAAACAGTACATGCTGTGTTTCTATGAATTTATATAAAATCCTAGAAAATGCAAATATCTCCAACAGCAGGAAGCATGTTGAGTCTGAGCGAGGTGTAGAAGGAGAGGTGGGTTACAAAAGGGCACCAGGAAGCACGGTGGGGGGAGGAGCAGGGGTGCAGAGATACATGTGTATATCTAAAATCCATTTAGTTATAGCCTTTAAATATGTGTGATTTATTATATGACATTTATATTTCAATTAAAACTCAAAAAAATAAATGGTTAGACTATTTGGGGACCTATTTAAGATGCCATGAACGAAAGGGAAAGAAAACTGAAAGAATGAAGTGATGGGGATTTCTGTTATCACACGTTGTATTGCAAGAATACTTCTCAGAGCCTTCCCAAAAGTGGCCTACAAAGTGCAGGGATGCTCAGTGGGCTCTAATCTTGTCATTTTTAATATTTTTCATCTTATTTGAAAAAATTTTTCATACAGTTTTTCTTCCATCATTTAATAAAATCACTAGAAATTAGGGTACAAGTTAAAAGAAGATAAAATTGAATCAAAGAACTAAGTCCCATATTTGCATGGCCCATCCTTGTGAGTCACTGTAAACCTACAGAAGGCTGCAGCCCCGTGTTTCCAAGAGAGTCAGCCACAGAGCTCTGGATGCAGATGAGTCATGGGAAACCTGGCCAGCCATGCTTGACAGCCCCGAGCCCCCTCCTGTGATCTTTTTATTCTCACTGATATTTCTTTCCAGAACCCATCCTTATTGGAATCCATATAATAAGAACATCCTATCTGCTGCCCTATGAAAAGCATGGTAAGTCTTCTAAAAAAAAAAATCTAACTGCAAAGTGATTCTACTATATGTTTCTTACTTACAAAAGTAAAGTGGATTTTTTTTCCTTCCACCAGAAAACGGTCCAGATTCTCAACAGTCTCCAGTCTCAGTTTGATACCATGATTGCCATAAATAAATTTCTTACGCACTCAAACCAGTTTTGCCCTTTTCCCAGGAGGCTTTTGCAATGCTCCCCATAAACGCAGCTCTCTCATATGATGCAATTGTGATTTAGGAAAAGCGAAGACCATCATCAATACACAGTTTCACCCACCCACTCCAACAGCCCAATCTAACTGCAGCCAAGTCCCAAACCCTGAAACTCCCACCCACAAGCTGCCAACCCTCTGGCTGCCCTATCACTGGCAGATGCTCCGATGCTCTGTCAGTAAAAGGTTTGTGAGAAACTGAAAAGTGTACAAAATCAAACAGAATGCAAAGACATTTTTACTGAATTCAGTGTTTCAGATTTCTGGAATCCTTAAGACTTCAGAATTGAAAAGATTTGGAGATCCATGGCCCTTTGCTTCTTTGACCCATTACAAATCAATTGCCTCCTCACAAAGAATCAGAGATGACAATGAGAAGGATTTGAGTTTCCCCTAAGAAAGGCATCAGAAACCCACGCCTTTAAGTATAAAATATTCCAGTGACTGGGAGCTCACATCTCCCCTGGTTATATCCAAGTGTAGCAAAGTCCTTCTGCTCAGGAGGAAGCCATATTCCACTACTGGACCACATGTTCTAGATTCACCTGTGCCCATGATACTGACCTCATGACATTGTAAGCTGATATGCTGGACCCAGTCATGTTATTCATAAAGAACTCACTAAGATCCTTCACCAAATCATACGGTGTTGTGGTCAGCTTTCTCAGTGCTGCACAAAGAACCCAAGCAAAAGCAGCTTGTGGAGGAATGGGTTTATTTTAGCTTATAGACTCCAGGGGAAGCTCCACAAGGACAGGGGAAATGACAGCATGAGCAGAGGGCGGACATCACTGCCAAAGCACTTTGTAAACAGTGGCAGGAAGGTGTGCCAAACACTGGCAAGGGGAAGCTGGCTATATAAATTCCATAAGCCCACCCCCAACAGCACACCTCCAATGAAGTTCTAATTCCAAAAATGCCATCAGCTGGGGATCAAGCATTCAGAACACATAAAGTTGATGGGAGATACCTGAATCAAACCACTATGCATAGCTCTTGTGATCTAGAGAGTAATCCCAATACTCTGAGCCCCTCATTTCACATATGTGAAAACTGAGGACCAGAAATTTTCAAGATCTACCTTTGTCAAACAACACAGGTAGCAAAGTGTCTAAAATCCAGACTTATGTGTCCTTTCTTTGTTTCCCATCTAAATATAAAGCTGCTGTTTACACATGAGCCTCACCTCAATGCTGTTATTCTATGCTACAAGTCCCCAAACTGCTTGCAGGATGACTTGGGTTAAACCTGATTCTTAATGCTATCCCCCCTCTCAGCAGACTATTTCCCCTTCCCCTTAAGAATGTACCCCTTACACTGGGGCTCTTGTCTGTCCCAGCCTGAACCCTGTACCTCTACGCAGTCCTAGGACCCAAGCCCCCGAAATTGCTACAGTCTTACTGCTGTTGTGGGATAATTCTTTGGCATCAGCATGGAATCAGAATTCTATTGTACAAATTAGTGGCAATTCATTAGCTTAAAAAGCACAAATTTATTATTTTGCAGATTTCTCTTTATTATAGATTAGAAACCCAACATGAGTGTCTGACTAACTAAAATCAACATGTTAACGTTATACTTCCTTCTGGAAGCTTTACAGAGAACACATTTTCTTGCTTCCCTCTCTTCCAGAGGCCACCCACATTCTTTGACTCATGGTCCCCTCCTCCCTCTGCAAAGCTAACACTGGGATATCACTGACCCGGCTGTCATCCCATTGGCAGTCTGTCTCTGCCACCTCTATGGACCTCTGGAACTGCATTGTGCCATCAGAATCAGCTATACTAACCTCCTTGTACTAAAGTCAGCTGATCAGTGCTTCAATTCTCCTGTGCCGTGTAAACGAACAGGTTCTAAGGGTGGCAGCATAGACCTCTTTGGGAAGGTGAGGTGCATCAGTACACCTATTGCAAGTATCATTTCTGTCTTTCCTTTCACCCTCCCTTGACACCTGCCCCATCCCAGAAGTTCTTCCAGAGAAGAATGGACTCTTGATTGACTCGACCCTCAAATGACTCCAGAGGCACATCATATCCCTCTCACTCTCCTCAAAGATCAAGGAGGCTCACTGACCAGGCCACACTTCAACCCTTCTGTCTACATGAATATTAGAGCCTAGTGCTGAGGAGTCTAGAAGTAGAGAAGAAAAAGGCAGGGAATGGTGTAGAAACCAAAATTTCAAAAGGAGCAGCATGCGCACATGTGCACACATGCAAATACACACACACACACACACACACACACACACACACACACACACCGAAAGAGAGAGAGAGAGACAGAGACAGAGACAGAGAGAGAGAGAGAGAGAGAGAGCAATTGCTAAACCTGGCTTTAGTTCTGGTCAAGCACTACACAAACTTTCCAGTCAATGGTATGTCAAGTAACCTATACTTTAAGGGGGGAAAATCACTATATAATACCGTTGTGGATGTTGTAGAATCATCAGTAGAGTCCTACAAACCGGAGAGAAAGAGAGAGAGAGAGAGAGAATTTCAATAGTAGATCAGAGGGGTCCTTCACAGCATTCACACGGGTTCCCCCAATGGTTGGATTTTACATAGAGGATTATATCAAGATTAAGAAACAGACATTTGTATAAGATGTGTTTATAGCTTTATGCTATAGTTCTTACATTTTAAAATATATAACTGATAAAATGTATGTCTATATCCACCACTCAGCAGGAATCCTACAAAGTTGGCAATGGAATTCTATGAAATTTACAGACCCATCTTCTACCAACAGGCTTGGGCCCACAGAACTCTAAAGCATATAGTAAAGAACAGAGAACTTAACAAGAACCTACCCAAATAATGTGAAACCAAACCACAGACTTCCTCTACCCTGCAGGGAACCTGCACCCCACTGACACACCTGCTAAAAATGAGGAAATGCTACAGGAACATTTTCATGTGGTTCTGCTCTGTGTATGGGAATGGTCTTCAAAGATGCCAGGCATCTCAGAGAAGAAAGACGAGAAGATGACTGAAATTTCTCCTCAAGGCCTTGTTCTGTTCCCTCTAAATCAGCCACCCCGAAAGCATTACAGAATGTTAGACCCACCAAAAGTTCATTTAACACTTCCTAGTTTAGCCCAAAGTTTTTATTTACAGATGAGGAAACTGAAATTTAAAGGAGGGAAAAGAGAGATTACTCAATCACACAGCTAGTTAGTAGGAGTGTTCTAGGATTGGAAGCTGAGTCTTCTAAACGGACCCCCAATGGGGCATTTTCTAGTATCCACAACATCGACCTTCAGGGACATGTTTGAAGGTAGGTAAGAAAAGGAATAACATAATCACATTGTGATACCATATGGAACAAGTCTAAAAGCAAGGAAGAAATCACCAGTGTGGGGCTGGAGATGACTCAGCAATTAAAGGTGCTTGCCTGGCCTAGTTCAGTTTCCCAGTCCCCCATGGAAATCCAGACACAAAAAGCAATGCATCTGGCAATCATTTGCAGGGGTAAGCGGCCCTGGAACACGCGCACACACACACACACACACACACACCTTGCAAATAAATGAATACATTTAAAAATTTTTTTGTGTGTGGAAAGGGTTAATGTTAGTTTATAGTTATGAGAGGAATTTCCAGCATTCTGGGAAAGGCATGGTAGGCCTGAACAGGAAACCTGAGTCAAATCTCCACATCAGTGGGAGGGAAATAATCTTTTTCCTGAGCTTGGAGTGGGGCTATATTACCCTAAAGCCCACAGGGATCAACACACCTCCTCCAACAAGGTTCCACCTCTCAAAGGCCCCACAACTTTTCCAAATTGCAACCAGCTGAGGACCAAGAATTCATAGGAGGAAATCAGTAAGGAGGCTATGGAAAGGCTGGGATGGTGTTTTCTTAGTGTGACAAGGCCTGGAGCTTGATTCCAAGCATTGAAAAAAAAAGAGAATCTTTGTACTATGTCAAAGGATATATTGGATGGTGACTTTAGGTAAAGTGATGGTAGCAAAATCTGAAAGACTTCTTTTAAAGAATCATAATCAGGGGTTAGGGAGATAGCTCATTTGTTAAAGAGTGAGGACCAGAGTTCAATCCCCAGTGCCCAAGTGAAAATGACAGGTGTGGTTGGTGGTATGAGCCTATAATCCTAGCCCAGGGGAGGTAGAGACAAGTGGATGCCAGGAACTCATTTTCCAAGCAGTCTAATTGGTAAGTTCCAGGTCAATGAGAGACCCTATCTCTAAAAAGGTGGATAGTATCTGTCAGAGGAACACTCAAGGTCGTCCTCTGTTCTCAACATACATGTGTGTGCACACACACATATGTGCCCCACATGAATACAAACGTGTATTAACACATGCATGCACACGAAAGAGAGAATTCAGAACCAGCTGAACTCTGTCATCTCCATCGCCAGCTAGTCATTTGTGAATCACCAATGAGGCCTAAGCATCTGGACCATGAAACTGATCACATGTGAGTTACCTAAGCCACATTAGACCTGAAACCCCAGCCTTGTTTTCAATATCATTATCACTAGCAGCAACTTAGCACAACTGTTCCCGTTATCCTGGCAAGCAGCACTAAATGCTCTCTCATATTTACAGACTGAGCTTTACCCGGGTACTTAGAGAGCTTCCTAGCTGGACATGGTGGCACATGCCTGTTATCCCAGTACTCACGAGGCTGTGGAAGAAAGATCATGAAATTAGGTCCTACCTGAGCTACCTAACAAGAACTCATCTCAGAAACAAAAGCATGCTCTGTTACAGTCTAAATCTGAAGAGGATCCCTCGCAAGTTCATGCTTTGAATGATAGTGATGCTGTTTTGCAGAAGCTGTGGAACCTTAAGAGGTAGAATCTGGCTGGCAGAAGTAGGCCACTAGGACCTCAGGAACTGGCCTTTGAAGGTTATAGCCTAGCCCCTGGTTGTGTTTCTCCCTCTACCTCTCCCTCTCTCTCCACCTATGATGTGAACAGCTTCAGAGACCGTAACTGAGCCAATCCACAAATGCCTTCTCCACTATGATGGGCTAAATAAAGGCTTCTGAAAATATGAGTCAAAAGAAATCTTTCCTCCCTTAAGTTGTTTCTGTCATTGATTGTGATCACAACCCCACACAATCGAACAATACATGTAGCTTAGGACGCTTCCTGTGTAGGAAACAAGACACAAAAACTGCTCCAGGATTTTGGCTCAAGTGTGTATTTGAAGCAGACCACTGATCATTCCTGCCTGTGCCAGCTCTGCCCTTCCTATCCAAAACATCTACCTGCAGATTCAAGTCCACCCAGGGCTAGGAGCACAGAAGAGCTTCCTACCCCATGTGCCCAGAAAAGGAAAACACGAGCAGTAGCCTTAGGGATGGGGTAAACATCACATAAATCATACTGGCTCGAATGATCGGAGCATGGAGCTCGTGACTGGTTCATGGATGATCTACCCCTTCTACCCTTGAAGGAGCTGGAATCCAGCTCTGAAAGCATCAATATGGAATGTTTTAAATAGAGATAAACTAAGCACATAAAGCCATTCACTTCCTACCACTTTGATGTAACTATTAGGTACATTTTGTAGTTGTAGTTTGAATATAATGTTTTTAAAATCAATTGGTGTCTGCTGAATATTTTCATAACTGTTCCTTCTCCTGATCTGCGTTCATCTAGATTGATTCTACCGACTATTAACAGTTTTCCCCTAGAGTATACTTTTTACCTCAGATGTTCTTTAAATGAGTATTTATACTTAAATGGGACATGTATGTGTATGATACACAGGTATCATTATGACATCTCATAGAGGTATAAATGTTCTTTGATCACATTCATCCCCTCATTGCCCTGTCTTGTTTACATCCCAACTGATCCCTGTCCTCTTCCCAAATAGTCCCCTTCTATTTCCATGTCTTCTTTAGTCTTGATTCTGCATACGAGAGAAAATATGCCACGTTTGTCTTTCTGAACCTGCTTTATTTCACAGAGCATAATGAACTCCAGATCTATCCACTTGTAAATGACATAACAACACTCCATTGTGTACATATGCCACATTTCCTTATTCATTCATCTGCTGATGGACACCAGGCTGATTCCGTAACTTGGCTACTATGAATATAAAGCCACAGTAGACATTGGCACTCTGGTATCTGTATCATTGAGTTGTTTTTATAAGCAAACTTTTCTGAGACAAAATGATATATGAACCAACAGGAGAGTAGAGGAGGAGCAAGAGAGGGTGAAAGGAGGTGAATATGAACAAAGCACAATGATACAAATGTATAAAAATGTCAGAATGAAATTCATTCTTCCATATGCTAGCAAAAAAAAAAAGTGTTTGTGAACCCTTGGAACACAAATACTTCCCAGCTAATGCACACGGAGAAGGTCATTGCATTTACACCATTCTTTGTCCCCTCTGTCAGCCTCTGAGCCACCCTACCAGTGCTCAGGCTGTTTGGAATCGCTGTAACCATTTCATTTGACAACCACGTTACAATTCATGAATGACTTGCAATTTGTTTAACTCCGACAATGACAAAGATACCAGGACATGAGTTTTCATGGCCTCTTCTTTTCATCCACAAAGAAACTCCTGCAGTTGTCTAATGAGAATTCACCGCATTCATCACTCAGCCCACCCTAACTATCCTTCAGAAAGAATTGTTTTGTCCACTCCAGTAAATAAGGACCATTTAAGGTAGATGAGGCATTGAGCCAAAAAGAAATAAAGGAATAAAAGATCTGCAAAGGAGATCTAGAAAGTGGAAAGTTCAGGAGGAATTAAATAAAGCTGGGTCCAAGAAAGTGTTTGAGGGAAACTGAATAAAGAGATAATAAAGAGAATTGCTTTTGTTTTTTTTTTTAATCTAAAATCCCCCTTATAGATTTATGAGGTACATTTTGCATCATTTATTTTAATTCATAATCACTGTACAAAGTTATGGGATATAATATTTTGAAACATGTTTATTATTATAGAGTGATCAAATCAAGCTAATTAATAAATCTACCATCCACATACTTAAGATTTTCTTGTGGTGAACACTTAAAAAGGCCATGTCAGCAATTTTAAAGAAACAGTGGACAGTATACCTTGTTATTATCATCATAGTCACTGTTCTGTGCAAGAGATCATGAAGGCTCCCCCATCCACTGAACCAGCAACCTCCCTTTCTCCATCGACCTCTCCCCCACTCCCTGGTACCCACCATTCTATTCCTTCTATGAGCTCTCGGTTTTGAGATTGCACATATGAATGAGATTATGTGACAGTTGACTTTCTATGGACTCCAGATTCACTCAGTCATGCTGCAAATGACAGGATTTCCGTAAATAGTATTCCACTGTTGGCAACTGTGTTTTCTTTATCTCTTCAGATGGGTACCTTAGGTTGCCTCCATGTCTTAGCTTTTGTGAGCAGTTCTGCAGTAAACATGGGAAGCAGATGTCTGTTCAGGGCACTAACTTCAGTTCCAATGAATGTATACTGAGGAGTGAACTGCCGGGTTAATGATAATTCTATTTGCCAAATTTTAGCAAATCTCCCCTGGTGTCTAGACTGGCTGAATTAATTTACATTGCTACCGGTGGTGGACACTGGTTCACCTTCTCCACACACTCACCAACACTTACCTTTCCTTTCAATGACAATAGCCATTCTGATAGGTGGGACTTGGGATCTCATTGTGGTATTAACTGGGGATTAGTAATGAAGGGCATTTTTTCATTTATTTGTTGGCCTCAAAATGTTTATTTAAGATAAACTAACTTTTGCTCTTCAGGCAATTTGTATAATATAGCATTTTTCCTGTTGGTTTAAAACTTGACTTTATGATAATATGCTGTGCACACTTGTAACTTTCTTTATGATTCTTGTGATTCCTGTGGTCCAGGTCCAGTCAGAAAAAATTTTTTACAGCCTCATAATGTCTAATAAGTCCGTCAGTGCTTTTAAATTATTTTTTCTTAAGTATATTTTGAGTGTTTGTAGTTTCAGCTAAACTTTCGAATTCCATTGTCAAATTCCCAAAACCTGTGAATTTATGTTAGAATTTATGGAATAATTTGAAAGAAAATTCTATTTTTTTGCAATTTTGTATCTTTTTATTCAAAACTATATTCTGTACCTATTAGCAAGTCTTCTCTTAGTTCTCAGAAAGTTTTGCTGCTTTTTTGTTAAATTAACATTTTACAAATAAATTTTTTTACAAAATTCTTGTTAATTCTTAATAGTAAAAGGTCTTTGAACTGTTAATTGTGATTGTAAAAGGGATAGTTTCTATTACGGTTGGTTTGTGTTAGTTTCTACAAATGTTATCAGCATATATATACATACAAATGTATATGTGTATACATATGAATATACCCATGTACCCATAACTGTATACACGCACATACACAAACACTAGCCAGACAGCCTAACAAACATTCATATTAGCTATAAAAGTCTTTCATTTGATTCCCTAATATTTTCAAAATATTTTCTAGGTGATTATAATGTTGTCTACTCTTTTCCAATATTTATCCTTAGCTCAAAACAATAGCTAAGAATCAATATAATAACATTAAATATTTTCACTGATATTTGGCACCTTTAGTGGAATGTTCCTAAGGTTTCATCATTAAGTAAAATGTTTATTCTTAGTTTCTCATGACTGTGCTTTAGTGTGCTGAGAAAAATCTGTTCCTAGTCCTACCTTGTTAGGCATTTACAATAACAAAAGAATGTAAATTTTGCTAAATGCTTTTCTGCACATTTTAAACTCACTTAATAAAATGAAGTACATAAATAAAGTTCATCTTAAACTATTCAAAAATTGTTGAAATAAGCTCCTGTTACATGGTTATGGTATAATAATTTTATTGTGGTTCAATAATCAATTCTCTAATATTCTTTTTTAATATTTTATAAGAGAGAATGGGCACACTATGTTCCCAGGCCAGCAGGCTTTCCAAGCAAGTGCCTTTCACCACTGGGCCATCTTCCTAGCCCCCATCTTCTGCTATTCTTGTAAAATATTTACATCTATTTTCATGGGTGAGCATGACACAGTTGTGTGAACATACTAATTTAGTTAGATTTAATATCAGAATTATACATACTTCAACAAGTTAATTGATAATATTTCTGGACATTTCTAATATCCAAAGCATTTATTTAAAAAGAGATAGCTTTCTAGGCATTTTATATAAAATCACTGGTCTAGGACTTTCTGGGTAGACTAGATCTTTGGCCATCTTCATGACTTTTTGTCTGGCTCTTGAGGTGCACAGTTCTTCTTTAATTACTTTTAGAAAAAGAAAAGCTTTTTTTCTTGGAAAATGACTCATGTTATTATGATTTTCCATCCCTTAGTTACACAAGGGTGCCATAGTCATTTCTAATGTCATCTCTAGCTTCATGCCCTTTCTCGATTTAATTGTTTCGTCTATTTTCCTCTCTTGTTTGATTTAATTCATAAGATAATTCATGTTTTTTTTTTCTTAGCATACTAAATGGATTTATCACCTACTATCTGTAGGCTTACTAATTGTGGTGGTTTAAATCAGAAGCCCAGCATTCATGTATTTTGAATTATTGAGCCCCGGCTGATGGCAATTTGGGAGTTGGAGCCTTGCTGGAAGAGTGTGTTTGGGAGGACAGGCTTAGGGGTGTTAAAGCCAGCTCCCCCTTGCCAGACAGAGTTCAGCTCATACTTTTGCTGATGTTTTCCGCCTGCTATGGTAGAGATGATGTCCAACCTTTGTTCATGCCATACTTTCCCCTGCCATCAGAAAGCTTCCTCTGGAGACTTTAAGCCAATATAAACCTTTTCCTCCCATCTACTGCTTTTGGTTGGGTGTTTGTCTCAGCAATGAGAAGGTAATTGCAATTTTTGTGTGGTATCCTGCTAAAAGGGCATGGAGGATATAGGGTTTTGCTGAGTCTGGCAGGATTCTGGGACTGTCTCCTGTTAAGGAAGTTGAGGCAAAGTCTGAGGACCCCTATAAATCTCAGCAAATCCTGGACACTCTAGCCCCCAGGCAGGCCACAGCTGTGCCCTGAGATAAGCAGGCAATTCAAGGCCAAAACTTAGCCCAGCTGCAATAACAAACCTAAACAATAAGGTTACGTTTCCTCTGCTGACATCACCATTCTATACATGTCTGTATACATGTATAGAGTCACATAGGCCCCTCAATTTATCTGTGCAAAATAGGTATCCAAAGGGTACTGGCCCCTACCAATCAAACTCATGAGATGCCACAGATCCTGCCCCTACCAATCCCCTTGCTGTCTATGCTTCTACCTCTGCCCTTTTCTCTATATAAACAACTACTATCTATACAATAAACAAAAACTGCCCACTGCTGCAATTTCCCCAAGAGTCTCATCTCTCATCGGCTCACAGCTATTCCAAGCCTCTGCTCACCCAGTTCCATGGATGAACAGGGAGTTGATGCATGCTGCAACTTCCCCACTAACCCATGAACCCACATTTTTGTATTTTACATTGTTGGTTTCTGTTTCCTACATCTTCAGTGGGATTCATTGTTATGGTCCCAAGTCTTCATCTATTCTTCTCATTTTTCATATTTCATATTAAAGTATAAGGGACTGGAGAGATAGTTTAGTCGATGAAATAAATGTCTTGCAAGCATGAACCCCTTGATTTAATCCTCAGAACTCATGTTAAAAAGAAAAAAAAAACAGCCAGATATGTTGGTACTCATTTGTAATCCCAGTGCTGGAGAGGCTGTGACAGGTGAATCCCTGGGGCTTAGTAGCCAGTCAGCCTAGCCTACTTGGTGAGGTGCAGGCCACAGAGAGATTCTATGTCAAAAAATGTGGGTGTTGCCTGAGGAACAGCATCCAAGGTTGTCCTCTGGCCTCCACATGCATGCATGTGCACAATACACACACACACACACACACACACACACACACACACATACACTATATATATAATATATATTATATATCCTCTCATATATATATGTATATATACATATATACATACATATATATGAGAGGATACAGATAAGGCATGCTGGCATACCCCAGTGCTGGGAGACAGGACGGTCTCTAAGGCTCACTGGGTAGATAGTTTAACTAAATCCATGAGTTCTAGGTTCAGTGTAAAAATTTTTTTCAAGGTAGGGTCTCACTCTAGCCTAGACTGACCAGGAATTTACTATGTAATCTCAGGGTGGCCTCAAACTCCCAGCAATCCTACCTGTGTTTCCCAAGTGCTGGGATTAAAGGTATGTACCATCATGCCCAGCCCAGTGTGAGAATTTGTCTCAAAAAAATCAGGTGGAGAATGACTGAGGAGAACACCTGATATCAATCTCTAGCCTCCAGATGTATATACATATGGGTCCATGTACACCTATCTACATACGAACACACTCACACACAGTGCACAGGCACAAATCTGCTTGGAGTTCTACTTCTGACACACTCGTAAGGACTACTCATTAAAGCATGTGAATGGCACAGGTTAGTAGGTTTCTCTGTGGCACTGCTGTAAATGTATACATGTATGCCCACCCTCCTTTCCATCTTCTCTTATCCTCTCCCCCATCCACTCTTCTTGGTTCGCTTCCTTCCCTTAAAGTCACTCTTCTTTAATACTTTCAGGTCATTTTTTGTTTTGTTTTTGTTTTGTTTATTTTGTTTTTGCTTTTTAGGATGCTTTCAGTATGTACACTCATAAGCTTTTAGGGGTATTCTTCATTATTATTAATATGCACCACAATTGTCCTGAAGAAGTGTGTAAGAGAGTGTCTTTTAAAATAGCCAAAAGAAGTGAAGAAATTTTTTTTAAAAATAGCCAAAAGCTTAGATCTTTTTGTTTTTTGCTTGTAAACCTTTAGACATCAATTGCAAATGTTCATGACATTGTGGTTAGAGACTCTGGTCTATATATTTTCTGCTTTTAGGATTTTTATATATGCCCTGTTATATAATCACATCACCAATCTTTAGGGGATAGAGAGATGGCTCAACAGTTAAAGGCACTTGTATGCAAAGGCTGACAGCAAGGGTTTGTTTCCCCAGTACACAAGGAATATCAGATGCACTAAGTGGTGTATGCATCTGGAGTTCTTTTATAGTGGCAGGAGGTCCTGGCATGCCCATACTCACTCTTTGTGTGTGTCTCTCTCTCTCTCTGTGTCTCTCTGTCTCAAATAAATAAATTAAATTGTTTTTTAAAAATATTTTAAAAAATAAATGTTTAATGTGGAAATTGGGAAATAACATTTATTGCCTATTTCTTGGGCATAAAGTTTCATATATAGCTTTGTTTTTCTCATTCAAATTTCATACTTGCCCATTTTCATACACTTACTTTGTCAATTGTAAAGTTTTTGCAGTCAGAGTCATTAAGTATATATATTATGTGTGCCTGGCTTCTTTCACTCAACATGACGTCTTGGCGATTTACTCCTGTTGCTGTATACATCAGTAGTTCATATTTTTGTATGAATTATACCAAACTTACCCTCTATTGATGGGATTTTTTCCAGTTTGGAGCTAATACAAATGACACTGCAACATCCTTATGCATGAACATTCTTATGCATGTCTTTTCTACAGGTGCATGTTTTCATTTCTCCTGTGTAAATACCTAGAAGTAGAATTTCTGGGCCATGACATAGGTATGTATATAAATTTTATTAAAAAACTGCCAAAATATTTCCAAAGTGGTATACAATTTTATGTTCCTACTAGTAGTTTCTCTAAATCCTCACTATTTACTGTCAGCCTTTTTTAAAATATAATTTTAGCATTGTTTAATGAAATGGTATCTCATTACAATTTTATTTGCATTTTCCAAAGACTAACAATATTGAGCAATTTAATGTGTTTATTGGCTATTTGTATGTCTTACTTTTTGAGCTGTCTGCTCAAATCTTTTGCCTGTTTTAATGGTTTGTTTATCTATTTATTGCTGATTTATAGAAATGTTTACTCATTACAGACAGAAGTCCATCATATTATGTGTTGCAAATATTTTCACCCACTTTTATTTTTAGTATGGTAGTTTTTTATTTAATTTTTAGTTGAGTGTGTGTGTGTGTGTGTGCACGCGCACGTGCAAGCATCCACACATGTACCAGGATCTCTTGCTGCTGTAAATGAATGCCTGTCCAGCTTTACAAGGGCTTCTAGGGAATTGAACCCAAACCAGTCTGTTTTGTAAGCAAATAACTAACTGCTGAGCCCTTTCCCCAGTCCCAGGATGGTAGTTTTGGTGAGCTAAATGTTTAAGCAATTCATCAATCTTTTTTTCCTGTGATGACTAATTTCTGATTGACAACCTAATAGGACTTAGAATTACCCTTGAAACAAATCTCTGTTCCTGTCATGAGTGGTTTTCTAGATTAGATGAGTTGAGGTGGAAAGACCTACCATATCTGTGGGCTGTACCACCCTGTGGGCTGGGTTCATGGACTCTATAAAAAGAATAAAGCTAGCTGAACAGTCAGCGCTGACTGATCACTCTCTGTACTTCTTCCATGCTAACATGATGCCCGTTTCCTCCTGCTGCCATGCTTTCCCCACCATGATAGGTTACCCTCTAGAACTGTAAGCAAAATTAAACCCTTTCCCTTCCATGAGCTGTTCTGGTCTGGTATTTTATCCCAGGAATGAGAAAGTAACTAATACAGAAAATTGGTACCAAGAAGTAGGATCTTTGATGCAGTAAACCTCACTGTGCTATTGTTAGTCATTTGGAACTGATTTGTGGGAAGAATATAGAAGAATTTGGAACTTTGGATTAAAGAAACCTTACAATGCTATAAGCAGATTTCAACAGGTCATTGTGGTTGAAGTTTGGAAGAAAAGACTACAAAGAGAAATTGGACTGTAGAGGCTCAGATTAGGAGGTTTCAGAGGTGAACACAGACTCTGGAACTAGGCATGAAGAAGTTCATATGATAGACAAAGAATCTGGATGTATTTTTGCTGTGGCCTGAGAATTTGAGCAAAGGTGAAATGAAAATAATGGGCTAATGTTTTTAGTAGTGAATGTTTCAATGCATAAGAAAATTTAGTGTGGGGCATGGTATCTTTCTGCTGCCCTAAATCAGATCTACAATTAGAGAAGAAAGATATGAAAATTATAAAGTTTAGCACAGAAAGAAATGTAAGCAAGTTTGAAATTCCAGACAAAGAAACATCAGCCACTTCATCAGTAAAGGGGTTACCACCCTTAAAAATATACAACTGCTGGGGCTGGAGAGATGGCTCAGTGGGTAAGGCACTTGCCTCCAGTGCCTAAGGCCCCAGGTTCAATTCCCCAGGACCCACATAAGCCAGACCCACAAGGTGGTGGTCCTGGTGTGCTCTCTCTCTCCCTCTTTCTCTCTCTCTCTCTCTCTCTCTCTCTCTCTCTCTGTTTGAAAATGAATAAATAAAATATTTTTAAAAATATATACAACTGCTCTTCACTGGGACAGTAGGAAGGATTCCCCGAGGACCAAGCCACTGAAGAAGGCTCAAGTTTGTAAGAATGGGAATTCTTTTGAAAAGAAAAATCCTGAAGGAAGAATACTGAAGGTGATCTCTGCTTTCCAAGGACTGGACACAGAGACTGCTACAGCTGCAGTCCAAGGCTAGGCTTTATCCCAAGCTGGTAGCAGAACTTGGCAGCATCACCCACATGGTACTTGTTTTAGAAGAATGAACAATACAAGCTTGAGGAGGTCATGGAATATTGCATCGCGACTCTACAGAGATGCTGAGGCTAAGTAATATGAGGTAGAGACATAGTCCCTGAAAGGAGACCCTGTGAGGCCTCCACACGAGGCTGTAAAGGTAAACTGTAAATTTTAATGGAGACATCAGAGTTAGAAATGCCAAGACCATGGAACATCTGCCAGGAAAAGCTGTGGGCTCAGGGAAGATCTAGCTATCGATCAGAGCAGAGAAGCTACAGGCAACATAGCTGAAGGTGTGGAGCTACCTGAGCCCTTTGGAGTCCAGATGACCTCATTGGGAGTCTCAGACATGGGGCTGCAAAATTTGGAGTTTGCTTTTTTGGGGTTTCTTCTTTCTTTGGTTTTATCATTCCTTGCTATGACCCCATGCCTTCCTTTTGGATTGGTAATGTCTACTTTGTACTGATACATATTGATAGTATGTAACTCTTTTTTTTCAGGGGGGGGGGATTCAAGGTAAGGTCTCCCTCTAGCCCAGCCCAGGTTGACCTGGAATTCACTATGTAGTCTCAGGGTAGCCTTGACCTCATGGCAATCCTACTACCTCTGCCTTCTGAGTGCTGGGTTGCACCATGCCCAGTGTAACTCGTTTTTGATGTCATAGGAGCTCACAGTTGAAAGTTTGCCCCAGTCTCAGAAGAGATTCTGCACTTACCATTTTGAGTAGTGTTCTGACTGTTAAGACTGTGGGAACTATGGAAGTTGGACTAAATGTCTTTTGC